>HG995160.1:8676239-8920893 GCA_905333025.2 Pyrochroa serraticornis | reverse complement strand
GTGTCCCAAGTTAAGAGAAAATGTATCTCAAATTAGGAGAAAATGTATCCCAAGTTAAGAGTAAATGTATCCCAAGTTAAGAGTAAATGTATCTCAAATTAGGAGAAAATGTATCTCAAGTTAAAAGAAAAGTATCTCAAGTTAAGAGAAAATGTATCCCAAGTCAAGTGAAAATGTACCCCAAGTGAAGAGAAAATGTATCTCAAATTAGGAGAAAATGTATCCCAAGTTAAGAGAAAATGTCTCCCAAGTTAAGAGTAAATGTATCTCAAATTAGGAGAAAATGTATCCCAAGTTAAGAGAAAATGTATCCCAAGTTAAGAGTAAATGTATCTCAAATTAGGAGAAAATGTATCCCAAGTTAAAAGAAAATGTATCCCAAGTTAAGAGTAAATGTATCTCAAATTAGGAGAAAATGTATCCCAAGTTAAGAGAAAATGTATCCCAAGTTAAGAGAAAATGTATCCCAAGTTAAGAGAAAATGTATCCCAAGTTAAGAGAAAATGTATCCCAAGTTAAGAGTAAATGTATCCCAAGTTAAGTGAAAATGTATCTCAAATTAGGAGAAAATGTATCCCAAGTTAAGAGAAAATGTATCCCAAGTTAAGAGAAAATGTATCTCAAATTAGGAGAAAATGTATCCCAAGTTAAGAGAAGATGTATCCCAAGTTAAGAGAAAATGTATCCCAAGTTAAAAGAAAATGTATCTCAAGTTAAGAGAAAATGTATCCCAGGTTAAGAGAAAATGTATCCCAAGTTAAGAGAAAATGTATCCCAAGTTAAGAGAAAATGTATCCCAAGTTAAGAGAAAATGTATCCCAAGTTAAGAGAAAATGTATCCCAAGTTAAGAGAAAATGTATCCCAAGTTAAGAGAAAATGTATCCCAAGTTAAGAGAAAATGTATCCCAAGTTAAGTGAAAATGTATCTCAAATTAGGAGAAAATGTATCCCAAGTTAAGAGAAAATGTATCCCAAGTTAAGAGAAAATGTATCTCAAATTAGGAGAAAATGTATCCCAAGTTAAGAGAAGATGTCTCCCAAGTTAAGAGTAAATGTATCTCAAATTAGGAGAAAAATGTATCCCAAGTTAAGAGAAAATGTATCCCAAGTTAAGAGTAAATGTATCTCAAATTAAGAGAAAATGTATCCCAAGTTAAAAGAAAATGTATCCCAAGTTAAGAGTAAATGTATCTCAAATTAGGAGAAAATGTATCCCAAGTTAAGAGAAAATGTATCCCAAGTTAAGAGAAAATGTATCCCAAGTTAAGAGAAAATGTATCCCAAGTTAAGAGAAAATGTATCCCAAGTTAAGAGTAAATGTATCTCAAATTAGGAGAAATTGTATCTCAAATTAGGAGAAAATGTATCCCAAGTTAAGAGAAAATGTATCCCAAGTTAAGTGAAAATGTATCTCAAATTAGGAGAAAATGTATCCCAAGTTAAGAGAAAATGTATCCCAAGTTAAGAGAAAATGTATCTCAAATTAGGAGAAAATGTATCCCAAGTTAAGAGAAGATGTATCCCAAGTTAAGAGAAAATGTATCCCAAGTTAAAAGAAAATGTATCTCAAATTAGGAGAAGATGTGTCCCAAGTTAAGAGAAAATTTATCCCAAGTTAAGAGAAAATGTATCCCAAGTTAGGAGAAAATGTACCCCAAGTTCAGAGAAAATGTATGCCAAGTTAAGAGAAAATGTATCCCAAGTTAAGAGAAAATGTATCCCAAGTTAAGAGTAAATGTATCTCAAATTAGGAGAAAATTTATCCCAAGTTAAGAGAAAATGTATTCCAAGTTAAGAGAAAATGTATCTCAAATTAGGAGAAAATGTATCCCAAGTTAAGAGAAAATGTATCCCAAGTTCAGAGAAAATGTATGCCAAGTTAAGAGAAAATGTATCCCAAGTTAAGAGGAAATTTATCCCAAGTTAAGAGAAAATGTATCCCAAGTTAAGAGAAAATGTATCCCAAGTTAAGAGATATTGTATCTCAAATTAGGAGAAAATGTATCCCAAGTTAAGAGTAAATGTATCTCAAATTAGGAGAAAATGTATCCCAAGTTAAGAGAAAATGTATCCCAAGTTAAGAGAAAATGTATCCCAAGTTAAGGAAAAGTGTATCTCAAGTTACGAGAAAATGTATCCTAAGTTAAGAGAAAATGTACCAAGTTAAGGAAAAGTGTATCTCATGTTAGGAGAAAATGTATCCCAAGTTAAGAGAAAATGTACCCCAAGTTAAGAGAAAATGTGTCCCAGGTTAAGAAAAAATGTATCTCAAATTAAGAGAGAATGTATCTCAAGTTAAGAGAAAATGTATCTCAAATTAGGAGAAAATGTATCCCAAATTAAGAGAAAATGTATCCCAAGTTAAGAGAAAATGTATCCCAAGTTAAGAGTAAATGCATCTCAAATTAGGAGAAAATTTATCCCAAGTTAAGAAAAAATGTATCCCAAGTTAAGAGAAAATGTATATCAAATTAGGAGAAAATGTATCCCAAGTTAAGAGAAAATTTATCCCAAGTTAAGAGAAAATGTATCCCAAGTTAGGAGAAAATGTACCCCAAGTTCAGAGAAAATGTATGCCAAGTTAAGAGAAAATGTATCCCAAGTTAAGAGAAAATGTATCCCAAGTTAAGGAAAAGTGTATCTCAAGTTAGGAGAAAATGTATCCCAAGTTAAGAGAAAATGTACCAAGTTAAGGAAAAGTGTATCTCAAGTTAGGAGAAAATGTATCCCAAGTTAAGAGAAAATGTACCCCAAGTTAAGAGAAAATGTGTCCCAGGTTAAGAAAAAAATGTATCTCAAATTAAGAGAGAATGTATCTCAAGTTAAGAGAAAATGTATCTCAAATTAGGAGAAAATGTATCCCAAATTAAGAGAATGTATCCCAAGTTAAGAGAAAATGTATCTCAAATTAGGAGAAAATGTGTCCCAAGTTAAGAGAAAATTTATCCCAAGTTAACAGAAAATGTATCTCAAATTACGGAGAAAATGTATCCCAAATTAAGAGAAAGTGTATCCCAAGTTAAGAGAAAATGTATCCCAAGTTAAGAGTAAATGTATCTCAAATTAGGAGAAAATGTATCCCAAGTTAAGAGAAAATGTATCCCAAGTTAAGAGTAAATGTATCTCAAATTAGGAGAAAATGTATCCCAAGTTAAGAGAAAATGTATCCCACGTTAAGAGAAAATGTATCTCAAATTAGGAGAAAATGTATCCCAAGTTAAGAGAAAATGTATCCCAAGTTAAGAGAAAATGTATCCCAAGTTAAGAGTAAATGTATCTCAAATTAGGAGAAAATTTATCCCAAGTTATGAGAAAATGTATCCCAAGTTAAAAGAAAATGTATCTCAAATTAGGAGAAAATGTGTCCCAAGTTAAGAGAAAATTTATCCCAAGTTAAGAGAAAATGTATCCCAAGTTAGGAGAAAATGTACCCCAAGTTCAGAGAAAATGTATGCCAAGCTAAGAGAAAATGTATCCCAAGTTAAGAGAAAATGTATCCCAAGTTAAGGAAAAGTGTATCTCAAGTTAGGAGAAAATGTATCCCAAGTTAAGAGAAAATGTATCTCAAATTAGGAGAAAATGTATCCCAAGTTAAGAGAAAATGTGTCCCAAGTTAAGAAAAAATGTATCTCAAATTAGTAGAAAATGTATCTCAAGTTAAGAGAAAATGTATCTCAAATTAGGAGAAAATGTATCCCAAGTTAAGAGAAAATGTATCTCAAATTAGGAGAAAATGTATCCCAAGTTAAGAGAAAATGTGTCCCAAGTTAAGAAAAAATGTATCTCAAATTAGGAGAAAATGTATCTCAAGTTAAGAGAAAATGTATCTCAAATTAGGAGAAAATGTACCCCAAGTTAAGAAAAAATGTATCTCAAGTTAGGAGAAAATGTATCCCAAGTTAAGAGAAAATGTATCTCAAATTAGGAGAAAATGTATCCCAAGTTAAGAGAAAATGTGTCCCAAGTTAAGAAAAAATGTATCTCAAATTAGTAGAAAATGTATCTCAAGTTAAGAGAAAATGTATCTCAAATTAGGAGAAAATGTATCCCAAGTTAAGAGAAAATGTATCTCAAATTAGGAGAAAATGTATCCCAAGTTAAGAGAAAATGTATCTCAAATTAGGAGAAAATGTATCCCAAGTTAAGAGAAAATGTGTCCCAAGTTAAGAAAAAATGTATCTCAAATTAGGAGAAAATGTATCTCAAGTTAAGAGAAAATGTATCTCAAATTAGGAGAAAATGTATCCCAAGTTAAGAGAAAATGTACCCCAAGTTAAGAAAAAATGTATCTCAAATTAGGAGAAAATGTATCCCAAGTTAAGAGAAAATGTATCTCAAATTAGGAGAAAATGTATCCCAAGTTAAGAGAAAATGTATCTCAAATTAGGAGAAAATGTATCCCAAGTTAAGAGAAAATGTATCTCAAATTAGGAGAAAATGTATCCCAAGTTAAGAGAAAATGTGTCCCAAGTTAAGAAAAAATGTATCTCAAATTAGGAGAAAATGTATCTCAAGTTAAGAGAAAATGTATCTCAAATTAGGAGAGAATGTATCCCAAGTTAAGAAAAAATGTATCCCAAGTTAAGAGTAAATGTATCTCAAATTAGGAGAAAATGTATCTCAAATTAGGAGAAAATGTATCCCAAGTTAAGAGAAAATGTATCCCAAGTTAAGTGAAAATGTATCTCAAATTAGGAGAAAATGTATCCCAAGTTAAGAGAAAATGTATCCCAAGTTAAGAGAAAATGTATCTCAAATTAGGAGAAAATGTATCCCAAGTTAAGAGAAGATGTATCCCAAGTTAGGAGAAAATGTATCCCAAGTTAGGAGAAAATGTACCCCAAGTTCAGAGAAAATGTATCCCAAGTTAAGAGAAAATGTATCTCAAATTAGGAGAAAATGTGTCCCAAGTTAAGAGAAAATGTATCTCAAATTAGGAGAAAATGTATCCCAAGTTAAGAGTAAATGTGTCTCAAATTAGGAGAAAATGTATCCCAAGTTAAGAGAAAATGTATCCCAAGTTAAGAGTAAATGTATCTCAAATTAGGAGAAAATGTATCTCAAATTAGGAGAAAATGTATCCCAAGTTAAGAGAAAATGTATCCCAAGTTAAGAGAACATATATCCCAAGCTAAGAGTAAATGTGTCTCAAATTAGGAGAAAATGTATCCCAAGTTAAGAGAAAATGTATCCCAAGTTAAGAGTAAATGTATCTCAAATTAGGAGAAAATGTATCTCAAATTAGGAGAAAATGTATCCCAAGTTAAGAGAAAATGTATCCCAAGTTAAGAGTAAATGTATCTCAAATTAGGAGAAAATGTACCCCAAGTTCAGAGAAAATTTATCCCAAGTTAAGAGAAAATGTATCCCAAGTTAAAAGAAAATGTATCCCAAGTTAAGAGAAAATGTATCCCAAGTTAAGAGAACATGTATCCCAAGTTAAGAGTAAATGTATCTCAAATTAGGAGAAAATGTATCCCAAGTTAAAAGAAAATGTATCCCAAGTTAAGAGTAAATGTATCTCAAATTAGGAGAAAATGTATCCCAAGTTAAGAGAAAATGTATCTCAAGTTAAGAGAAAATGTATCCCAAGTTAAGAGAAAATGTATCCCAAGTTAAGAGAAAATGTATCCCAAGTTAAGAGTAAATGTATCTCAAATTAGGAGAAAATGTATCCCAAGTTAAGAGAAAATGTATCCCAAGTTAAGTGAAAATGTATCTCAAATTAGGAGAAAATGTATCCCAAGTTAAGAGAAAATGTATCTCAAATTAGGAGAAAATGTATCCCAAGTTAAGAGAAGATGTATCCCAAGTTAAGAGAAAATGTATCCCAAGTTAAAAGAAAATGTATCTCAAATTAGGAGAAGATGTGTCCCAAGTTAAGAGAAAATTTATCCCAAGTTAAGAGAAAATGTATCCCAAGTTAGGAGAAAATGTACCCCAAGTTCAGAGAAAATGTATGCCAAGTTAAGAGAAAATGTATCCCAAGTTAGGAGAAAATGTACCCCAAGTTCAGAGAAAATGTATGCCAAGTTAAGAGAAAATGTATCCCAAGTTAAGAGAAAATGTATCCCAAGTTAAGAGTAAATGTATCTCAAATTAGGAGAAAATTTATCCCAAGTTAAGAGAAAATGTATTCCAAGTTAAGAGAAAATGTATCTCAAATTAGGAGAAAATGTATCCCAAGTTAAGAGAAAATGTATTCCAAGTTAAGAGAAAATGTATCTCAAATTAGGAGAAAATGTATCCCAAGTTAAGAGAAAATGTATCCCAAGTTAGGAGAAAATGTACCCCAAGTTCAGAGAAAATGTATGCCAAGTTAAGAGAAAATGTATCCCAAGTTAAGAGGAAATTTATCCCAAGTTAAGAGAAAATGTATCCCAAGTTAAGAGAAAATGTATCCCAAGTTAAGAGATATTGTATCTCCAATTAGGAGAAAATGTATCCCAAGTTAAGAGAAAATGTATCCCAAGTTAGGAGAAAATGTACCCCAAGTTCAGAGAAAATGTATGCCAAGTTAAGAGAAAATGTATCCCAAGTTAAGAGGAAATTTATCCCAAGTTAAGAGAAAATGTATCCCAAGTTAAGAGAAAATGTATCCCAAGTTAAGAGATATTGTATCTCAAATTAGGAGAAAATGTATCCCAAGTTAAGAGTAAATGTATCTCAAATTAGGAGAAAATGTATCCCAAGTTAAGAGAAAATGTATCCCAAGTTAAGAGTAAATGTATCTCAAATTAGGAGAAAATGTATCCCAAGTTAAGAGAAAATGTATCCCAAGTTAAGGAAAAGTGTATCTCAAGTTACGAGAAAATGTATCCCAAGTTAAGAGAAAATGTACCAAGTTAGGAGAAAATGTACCCCAAGTTCAGAGAAAATGTATGCCAAGTTAAGAGAAAATGTATCCCAAGTTAAGAGAAAATGTATCCCAAGTTAAGGAAAAGTGTATCTCAAGTTAGGAGAAAATGTATCCCAAGTTAAGAGAAAATGTACCAAGTTAAGGAAAAGTGTATCTCAAGTTAGGAGAAAATGTATCCCAAGTTAAGAGAAAATGTACCCCAAGTTAAGAGAAAATGTGTCCCAGGTTAAGAAAAAATGTATCTCAAATTAAGAGAGAATGTATCTCAAGTTAAGAGAAAATGTATCTCAAATTAGGAGAAAATGTATCCCAAATTAAGAGAATGTATCCCAAGTTAAGAGAAAATGTATCTCAAATTAGGAGAAAATGTGTCCCAAGTTAAGAGAAAATTTATCCCAAGTTAACAGAAAATGTATCTCAAATTAGGAGAAAATGTATCCCAAATTAAGAGAAAGTGTATCCCAAGTTAAGAGAAAATGTATCCCAAGTTAAGAGTAAATGTATCTCAAATTAGGAGAAAATGTATCCCAAGTTAAGAGAAAATGTATCCCAAGTTAATAGTAAATGTATCTCAAATTAGGAGAAAATGTATCCCAAGTTAAGAGAAAATGTATCCCACGTTAAGAGAAAATGTATCTCAAATTAGGAGAAAATGTATCCCAAGTTAAGAGAAAATGTATCCCAAGTTAAGAGAAAATGTATCCCAAGTTAAGAGTAAATGTATCTCAAATTAGGAGAAAATTTATCCCAAGTTAAGAGAAAATGTATCCCAAGTTAAAAGAAAATGTATCTCAAATTAGGAGAAAATGTGTCCCAAGTTAAGAGAAAATTTATCCCAAGTTAAGAGAAAATGTATCCCAAGTTAGGAGAAAATGTACCCCAAGTTCAGAGAAAATGTATGCCAAGCTAAGAGAAAATGTATCCCAAGTTAAGAGAAAATGTATCCCAAGTTAAGGAAAAGTGTATCTCAAGTTAGGAGAAAATGTATCCCAAGTTAAGAGTAAATGTATCTCAAATTAGGAGAAAATGTATGCCAAGTTAGGAGAAAATGTACCCCAAGTTCAGAGAAAATGTATGCCAAGTTAAGAGAAAATGTATCCCAAGTTAAGAGAAAATGTATCCCAAGTTAAGAGAAAATGTGTCCCAGGTTAAGAGAAAATGTATCTCAAGTTAAGAGAAAATGTATCTCAAATTAGGAGAAAATGTATCCCAAATTAAGAGAAAATGTATCCCAAGTTAAGAGAAAATGTATCTCAAATTAGGAGAAAATGTATCCCAAGTTAAGAGAAAATGTATCCCAAGTTAAGAGAAAATGTATCCCAAGTTAAGAGTAAATGTATCTCAAATTAAGAGAAAATTTATCCCAAGTTAAGAGAAAATGTATCCCAAGTTAAGAGAAAATTTATCCCAAGTTAAGAGAAAATGTATCCCAAGTTAGGAGAAAATGTACCCAAAGTTCAGAGAAAATGTATGCCAAGTTAAGAGAAAATGTATCCCAAGTTAAGAGAAAATGTATCCCAAGTTAAGAGAAAATGTACCCGAAGTTCAGAGAAAATGTATGCCAAGTTAAGAGAAAATGTATCCCAAGTTAAGAGAAAATGTATCCCAAGTTAAGGAAAAGTGTATCTCAAGTTACGAGAAAATGTATCCCAAGTTAAGAGAAAATGTACCAAGTTAAGGAAAAGTGTATCTCAAGTTAGGAGAAAATGTATCCCAAGTTAAGAGAAAATGTACCCCAAGTTAAGAGAAAATGTGTTCCAGGTTAAGAAAAAATGTATCTCAAATTAAGAGAAAATGCATCTCAAGTTAAGAGAAAATGTATCTCAAATTAGGAGAAAATGTATCCCAAATTAAGAGAAAATGTGTCCCAAGTTAAGAGAAAATGTATCTCAAATTAGGAGAAAATGTATCCCAAGTTAAGAGAAAATGTATCCCAAGTTAAGAGAAAATGTATCCCAAGTTAAGAGTAAATGTATCTCAAATTAAGAGAAAATTTATCCCAAGTTAAGAGAAAATGTATCCCAAGTTAAGAGAAAATGTATATCAAATTAGGAGAAAATGTATCCCACGTTAAGAGAAAATTTATCCCAAGTTAAGAGAAAATGTATCCCAAGTTAGGAGAAAATGTACCCGAAGTTCAGAGAAAATGTATGCCAAGTTAAGAGAAAATGTATCCCAAGTTAAGAGAAAATGTATCCCAAGTTAAGGAAAAGTGTATCTCAAGTTAGGAGAAAATGTATCCCAAGTTAAGAGAAAATGTACCAAGTTAAGGAAAAGTGTATCTCAAGTTAGGAGAAAATGTATCCCAAGTTAAGAGAAAATGTACCCCAAGTTAAGAGAAAATGTGTCCCAGGTTAAGAAAAAATGTATCTCAAATTAAGAGAGAATGTATCTCAAGTTAAGAGAAAATGTATCTCAAATTAGGAGAAAATGTATCCCAAATTAAGAGAAAATGTATCCCAAGTTAAGAGTAAATGTATCTCAAATTAGGAGAAAATGTATCCCAAGTTAGGAGAAAATGTATCCCAAGTTAAGAGAAAATGTACCCGAAGTTCAGAGAAAATGTATGCCAAGTTAAGAGAAAATGTATCCCAAGTTAAGAGAAAATGTATCCCAAGTTAAGGAAAAGTGTATCTCAAGTTACGAGAAAATGTATCCCAAGTTAAGAGAAAATGTACCAAGTTAAGGAAAAGTGTATCTCAAGTTAGGAGAAAATGTATCCCAAGTTAAGAGAAAATGTATCCCAAGTTAAGAGAAAATGTACCCGAAGTTCAGAGAAAATGTATGCCAAGTTAAGAGAAAATGTATCCCAAGTTAAGAGAAAATGTATCCCAAGTTAAGGAAAAGTGTATCTCAAGTTACGAGAAAATGTATCCCAAGTTAAGAGAAAATGTATCCCAAGTTAAGAGAAAATTTATCCCAAGTTAAGAGAAAATGTATCCCAAGTTAAGAGAAAATGTATCCCAAGTTAAGAGAAAATTTATCCCAAGTTAAGAGAAAATGTATCCCAAGTTAGGAGAAAATGTACCCAAAGTTCAGAGAAAATGTATGCCAAGTTAAGAGAAAATGTATCCCAAGTTAAGAGAAAATGTATCCCAAGTTAAGAGAAAATGTACCCGAAGTTCAGAGAAAATGTATGCCAAGTTAAGAGAAAATGTATCCCAAGTTAGGAGAAAATGTATCCCAAGTTAAGAAAAAATGTATCTCAAATTAAGAGAAAATGCATCTCAAGTTAAGAGAAAATGTATCTCAAATTAGGAGAAAATGTATCCCAAATTAAGAGAAAATGTATCCCAAGTTAAGAGAAAATGTATCTCAAATTAGGAGAAAATGTATCCCAAGTTAAGAGAAAATGTATCCCAAGTTAAGAGAAAATGTATCCCAAGTTAAGAGTAAATGTATCTCAAATTAAGAGAAAATTTATCCCAAGTTAAGAGAAAATGTATCCCAAGTTAAGAGAAAATGTATATCAAATTAGGAGAAAATGTATCCCACGTTAAGAGAAAATTTATCCCAAGTTAAGAGAAAATGTATCCCAAGTTAGGAGAAAATGTACCCGAAGTTCAGAGAAAATGTATGCCAAGTTAAGAGAAAATGTATCCCAAGTTAAGAGAAAATGTATCCCAAGTTAAGGAAAAGTGTATCTCAAGTTAGGAGAAAATGTATCCCAAGTTAAGAGAAAATGTACCAAGTTAAGGAAAAGTGTATCTCAAGTTAGGAGAAAATGTATCCCAAGTTAAGAGAAAATGTACCCCAAGTTAAGAGAAAATGTGTCCCAGGTTAAGAAAAAATGTATCTCAAATTAAGAGAGAATGTATCTCAAGTTAAGAGAAAATGTATCTCAAATTAGGAGAAAATGTATCCCAAATTAAGAGAAAATGTATCCCAAGTTAAAAGAAAAATGTATCCCAAGTTAAGAGTAAATGTATCTCAAATTAAGAGAAAATGTATCCCAAGTTAAGAGAAAATGTATCCCAAGTTAAGAGATATTGTATCTCAAATTAGGAGAAAATGTATCCCAAGTTAAGAGAAAATGTATCCCAAGTTAAGAGTAAATGTATCTCAAATTAGGAGAAAATGTATCCCAAGTTAGGAGAAAATGTACCATAAGTTAAGAGAAAATGTGTCCCAGGTTAAGAAAAAATGTATCTCAAATTAAGAGAGAATGTATCTCAAGTTAAGAGAAAATGTATCTCAAATTAGGAGAAAATGTATCCCAAATTAAGAGAAAATGTATCCCAAGTTAAGAGAAAATGTATCCCAAGTTAAGAGAAAATTTATCCCAAGTTAAGAGAAAATTTATCCCAAGTTAAGAGAAAATGTATCTCAAGTTAGGAGAAAATGTACCCCAAGTTCAGAGAAAATGTATGCCATGTTAAGAGAAAATGTATCCCAAGTTAAGAGAAAATGTATCCCAAGTTAAAAGATATTGTATTTCAAATTAGGAGAAAATGTATCCCAAGTTAAGAGAAAATGTATCCCAAGTTAAGAGAAAATGTATGCCAAGTTAAGAGAAAATGTATCCCAAGTTAAGATAAAATGTATCCCAAGTTAAGAGAAAATGTATCCCAAGTTAAGAGATATTGTATCTCAAATTAGGAGAAAATGTATCCCAAGTTAAGAGAAAATGTATCCCAAGTTAAGAGTAAATGTATCTCAAATTAGGAGAAAATGTATCCCAAGTTAAGAGAAAATGTATCCCAAGTTAAGAGTAAATGTATCTCAAATTAGGAGAAAATGTATCCCAAGTTAAGAGAAAATGTATCCCAAGTTAAGAGAAAATGTATCTCAAATTAGGAGAAAATGTATCCCAAGTTAAGAGAAAATGTATGCCAAGTTAAGAGTAAATGTATCTCAAATTAGGAGAAAATTTATCCCAAGTTAAGAGAAAATGTATTCCAAGTTAAGAGAAAATGTATCTCAAATTAGGAGAAAATGTATCCCAAGTTAAGAGAAAATTTATACCAAGTTAAGAGAAAATGTATCCCAAGTTAGGAGAAAATGTACCCCAAGTTCAGAGAAAATGTATGCCAAGTTAAGAGAAAATGTATCCCAAGTTAAGAGAAAATGTATCCC
This sequence comes from Pyrochroa serraticornis, assembly GCA_905333025.2. Lineage (NCBI taxonomy): Eukaryota > Metazoa > Arthropoda > Insecta > Coleoptera > Pyrochroidae > Pyrochroa > Pyrochroa serraticornis. Next base: position 8,908,957 of record HG995160.1, on the reverse strand, counting down.
AAGTTAAGGAAAAGTGTATCTCAAGTTACGAGAAAATGTATCCCAAGTTAAGAGAAAATGTACCAAGTTAAGGAAAAGTGTATCTCAAGTTAGGAGAAAATGTATCCCAGGTTAAGAGAAAATGTACCCCAAGTTAAGAGAAAATGTGTCCCAGGTTAAGAAAAAATGTATCTCAAATTAAGAGAGAATGTATCTCAAGTTAAGAGAAAATGTATCTCAAATTAGGAGAAAATGTATCCCAAATTAAGAGAAAATGTATCCCAAGTTAAGAGAAAATGTATCCCAAGTTAAGAGAAAATGTATCCCAAGTTAAGAGTAAATGTATCTCAAATTAAGAGAAAATTTATCCCAAGTTAAGAGAAAATTTATCCCAAGTTAAGAGAAAATGTATATCAAATTAGGAGAAAATGTATCCCAAGTTAAGAGAAAATTTATCCCAAGTTAAGAGAAAATGTATCCCAAGTTAGGAGAAAATGTACCCCAAGTTCAGAGAAAATGTATGCCAAGTTAAGAGAAAATGTATCCCAAGTTAAGGAAAAGTGTATCTTAAGTTAGGAGAAAATGTATCCCAAGTTAAGAGAAAATGTACCAAGTTAAGGAAAAGTGTATCTCAAGTTAGGAGAAAATGTATCCCAAGTTAAGAGAAAGTGTATCTCAAGTTAAGAGAAAATGTGTCCCAGGTTAAGAAAAAATGTATCTCAAATTAAGAGAGAATGTATCTCAAGTTAAGAGAAAATGTATCTCAAATTAGGAGAAAATGTATCCCAAATTAAGAGAAAATGTATCCCAAGTTAAGAGAAAATGTATCCCAAGTTAAGAGTAAATGTATCTCAAATTAAGAGAAAATGTATCCCAAGTTAAGAGAAAATGTATCCCAAGTTAAGAGAAAATGTACCAAGTTAAGGAAAAGTGTATCTCAAGTTAGGAGAAAATGTATCCCAAGTTAGGAGAAAATGTACCCCAAGTTAAGAGAAAATGTGTCCCAGGTTAAGAAAAAATGTATCTCAAATTAAGAGAGAATGTATCTCAAGTTAAGAGAAAATGTATCTCAAATTAGGAGAAAATGTATCCCAAATTAAGAGAAAATGTATCCCAAGTTAAGAGAAAATGTATCCCAAGTTAAGAGTAAATGTATCTCAAATTAAGAGAAAATGTATCCCAAGTTAAGAGAAAATGTATCCCAAGTTAAGAGATATTGTATCTCAAATTAGGAGAAAATGTATCCCAAGTTAAGAGAAAATGTATTCCAAGTTAAGAGTAAATGTATCTCAAATTAGGAGAAAATGTATCCCAAGTTAAGAGAAAATGTATCCCAAGTTAAGAGAAAATGTATCTCAAATTAGGAGAAAATGTATCCCAAGTTAAGAGAAAATGTATCCCAAGTTAAGAGAAAATGTATCCCAAGTTAAGAGTAAATGTATCTCAAATTAGGAGAAAATTTATCCCAAGTTAAGAAAAAATGTATCCCAAGTTAAGAGAAAATGTATCTCAAATTAGGAGAAAATGTGTCCCAAGTTAAGAGAAAATTTATCCCAAGTTAAGAGAAAATGTATCCCAAGTTAGGAGAAAATGTATCCCAAGTTAAGAAAAAATGTATCTCAAACTAGGAGAAAATGTATCCCAAGTTAATAATAATAATAATAATAGTTTATTACCCAACAGAAGTACATCCAATAACAGGGTAAATGAAAAAAGAGAACAAAATCAAAACAAAAGCACAGGTAAGCAAACAACACAAATTAATACTGGCAATCTAAAAAGATAACAGAGTGGGTGGGAGATCACTAAGAGAGTACAAATACAATGGGTTAGTAGGTATGTACACGAAAATCTTTTATTTTGTTACATACTTGGTTGAGAGAAGCAGCCAAGAAAGCACATGCTTCTTGTATGAACTGTAGAGGAGTAACAACCCATTGCCAACCATCCCTGGTATTTATACAGGTAAAGTCACGTGGACTTATTGTTGCCCTATCTAAGTTATTGACCGGTGGGTTTTCCCCATCCCTTAACGAACAATTTGGGAAAACCCAACTTGACCTAAATTCCAGAGACGGTTAACAATGGAACCTAGCAAAACTATGTAGCCGGCGGCTACATACTCCCCCTCATTGACGAATGTCAATAAGGTGAACAAAAATTACTAACTAGATTAAATTATGCATCAAAATCAAAGATATCAAATCCTAAACTAAATACCAAATTGAAAACTGGACACAAAATCAGTTAAAACTGACTACTACAAAGATAACCAATTCTTAATCAAAGTTAGATTTGAATTATAAGAAACGACAAATTCCACGAACATACTAAATCATAAACTAATTTAGGACTGGCCATTCGAAACAAAATTGAATTAAACTATACATGACAAATCAAAAATTACAATTCATAAAAATAAGAAATCAAAGATATCAAATCCTAAACTAAACATCAAACTGAAAATTAAACTCAAATTACACAAAATCAGTTGACTAAATACACAGATATCAAATACCAAATAAATTCTCAAATCAAGGTTAGATTAGAATTATAAAAAACGACAAATAATTATAATAAAATCCACGAACATATTAAATCTGAGAATCAGATCGAACCAACTAAAAAAAATTTAGGACTGGTCGTTCGACACAAAATAGATTAAATTATACAAATCAAATCAAAAATCACAATTCATAAAAATATATCAAAATAAATTTGTCAAGAAACATTGTCCAGTTTTTCACTAACACTCGCGAAAATTGCCCATGATACACTCGACACTAACACTAAAGCGAAAACGTTGTAGCTCGAGATATCTGCTACTGGTGTTGGTACTGACCATGAATAGAACAGTTTCTAATTAACCCTCGTCTTGGGGTAACGGACAAAGCTTGCTCACTGCCCGGCGAAACACTCCACTTGAAGAGCGCACTGAAACCACACGAATAATGCCGTCTTGCCCTGGATGCAATGGAACGACTCGTGTTATTTTCCAATTTAACGGTGCCACATTGTCTTCACCGATAATTACTAAAATCCCAATATCCATCTTTGCTTCTGGAGATTGTTTCCACTTTTGAAGAATCTGCAGATGCGTCACCACTTCTTTGTAAAACCGGCGCCAAAAATGCTGCCGCAACTGCCCAATACGTTGGTACCTGGACAGCTTGTTGACGGCCACCAAAGCCAAGTCGTGGTTCTCAGGAGAAGTAAGAAATTCTCCGATGACAAAATGGGCCGGTGTCAGTGGTGTGGAATTATTTGGATCATTGGGTAAGAGAATCAAAGGATGCGAATTAATGACCGCCTTTATCCGAATAAGTAATGTATTCATCTCTTCATACGTTAATGAAGCATTACCTAGTATTTGTTTTAAATGAAGCTTTACAGATCGAATCAGTCTCTCCGTTAAACCATTAAAATTTAGACCCCTAGGTGTGACATGACATTTGTAGAAAGCACCGAAACTATAAGAATAATGCCGTCTTGCATTATGCGTTTCAGGAAAAGCAATCAGAGACTTCCTATTATAGCTACACATTGAGTGCCTACTCTTAACTTTTATTCTAATTATTGGATCACCATCTAAAAACGGATCCCATGATAATAATTTATTAGATTTATGAAAATTAATAATTCTACTGAGCGCCTTTCGCTCATCAGAAAGTTCTTCTTTCTGAATAATTCTAACCTCAGCCTTGTAGGCTTTATTTAATTCCTTTTCATTTAGATTTCCTATCAAATGACTATCAGGATTTCTTGCGTTATGCACAAAACGCAAAAAATAAGCTATTAGACGATGAAGCCTTATGAATTTAGAAAATTTAGAAAAACATGACAATTCGGAGTTTTCTCTTGCCACCATTACTATGGTACCTAATTTTTCTTTATTGATTGAATCGATATCGCCAGTTTCTTTGTTGTAATTAGGCCACTGACATTTGTTATATTGCAAAAACTTAGAACCCTGAAACCACAGTTTTTTATCCTGCAATTGTAAAGGCATTACACTGCGAGTAATCAAATTAGAAGAGTTTTGCTGTGAGCGCACAACCCTCCTTTGCTCAAATGCTGTCGATTCTTGGATCTCTTTTTGTTTCCAGACACGTTTCACCAAATCATTGGAGACTACATTCTGATTTTCGGTACGTGACAAATAACAACTACTAATACTGACCGAAACTGAATTCTTACATTTGTCACTACCAATAATTCCGCCTAATATCCAGACAAGCCTAGAATCCGTTAATAATAATTGAGAGTGTGGAATCTTAATTTTCTTGCAGCCTATCAGCTCCCAAAACTGGCGAGCACCAATTAATAAATCTATCGGAGCTGGAATATTAAAATTAGGGTCTGCTAAAGTATATCCTGATGGAATATCAATTTTGCTGCTATCAAACGAAGAGTTAGGTACGTTGGATGTGATTTTGTTCATGACAATGCAATTAATATACATAGAAAAATCCTTGTTGCATGACATAACTTGAACTCTGGTAGAATTATTAGCTCTACTTTTTCTACCATTTATACCATTGATTTTAATTGAACCGTTTGTCTTGTTCAAATGTAAATTCCTACACATTCTCTCCGTAATTATGTTTATTTCCGATGCAGAATCCAACAAACATCTGCATTCAACAAAATTCCCTGAAGCATTTTGCAACAACATTACGGCAGTAGAAAGCAGCACATGCCCACGGTCCCTGCTCATGCAAAGGGCGGATACCTGGCTTTCTTCCAGACTTTCACTTCTTTCGACCATTGACCTTAATGGGGGTTTGGGTATATGTAGCAAAGAATTATGTTTACCACCGCAGGTACGACAAACTCTATTTGATAAGCAATTAAAATTCCTATGACCTGGGCGAAGACAATTAAAACACAACTTATGTTGTTTAACTAACGCGGTTCTATCAGTAATGCTAAGATTTACAAACTTATCGCATTGATAAAGTCCATGTGACTTTTTACATTTAATGCATGAGTATTGACTCTTTTTACTCGTAATTGCAAAGGAAACCCTCGACTTGGTACGCAATGGCGTCTCTTTACTGCCGGTTAATTTGCTACTATTATCTAATGCTTCTAATACGGCACATTTCTTTTCTAAAAATTCAATAAATTCCTTTTGCTGCGGCACTTCCACGTTAAGAGACGCTTCCCAATCACGCTTGGTGATAAAGTCCAATTTTGATACCACTACTGAAATTAATAATGCGTCCCAATGAGCCACAGGCACTTTTAACACTTTCAATGCTGCTAATTGACTATTTAGCTTATCCAAAAATTGCCGCAACATTGAACAATTTGCTTTACTTATTTCCGGCAAATTCAATATCGAAATGACATGATCTTGCACGATCAGTCTTTTGTTTTCGTAACGTTTCTCTAACAACAACCATGCTTCACTGTAATTATCGGCGGATACAGCTAAAGATTCAACTGTACGGAAAGCTTCTTCCTTTAAACACGATCGCAAATAATGCAACTTTTGACAATCGTTTAACTGTTGATTATCGTGAATCAAAGCTTTAAACGAATCCCTGAATGGAATCCATTCACAATAACTTCCGCTAAAATTAGGTAAATTTAAAACAGGTAATTTTACATTAATATTACACTGCTGCTCCAAATTTTGAGATTTATCTGTACTTTTACAGTTTTGCTCTAGATTTTCTATTTTTGTAGTAATAAAACACGCAATTTGCATATATTTGTCTTCAAACTCCCCAAACTCCTTTTCTTCAATTTCTGTAAATTCCCTACTATGAATCTCAGATTGTACCTTATTAAAATCGCTAAAAATTTGCTCAACTTGTAGTTTTATTAATTTAAATTGCGGAAGGTTTTCACGTGAAACTTGTAAATTCTTGCATGCATTAACTCGACGCGTAAACTGTGACTTGATCACACTACGTTTTCCTTTAAGTCGATTTAAATCTAAATTTTGTAGTTCTAAATCCATATTTTCTTGATTTGGACTCGTGCTTAATAAATAACTTCTAATTTTTTAAAGATTATTTTACCTGATTGACTGAACCGATGCGTAACGATTCATCAACGAATTGTTGCTTAAATTTCTCAAAATTTCGCTTGTGGGAAATGGAAAAGGAAATGATTGGAAGCACTGACCTTGTGATGACGATTACCCCTCTGATTGCTGATAATTATATCAGCTACTCGCTTCTCGCTTCTGGATTATAACTCGAAGGACCCTTTTAATTCACAAACGACGTTACGTTTGAACTTTATGCACTGTATCACTATTACACTATTACTTCAGGCGCGGTTTCTAAACCAAAATATAAATGTTTTTAATACCCGGCTCGAAGACGACCAAAATATGTACACGAAAATCTTTTATTTTGTTACATACGTGGATAAGAGAAGCAGCCAAGAAAGCACATGCTTCTTGTTTGAACTGTAGAGGAGTAACAACCCATTGCCAACCATCCCTGGTATTTATACAGGTAAAGTCACGTGGACTTATTGGTGCCCTATCTACGTCATTGACCGGTGGGTTTTCCCCATCCCTTAACGAACAATTTGGAAAAACCCAACTTGACCTAAATTCCAGAGACGGTTAACAATGGAACCTAGCAAATCTATGTAACCGGCGGCTACAAGGTATACAACACGAAAGAAATAATTAATAGTAACATAATATAATTAAATACATCGTATAACCTGATTAAGCAGCTGAGAAGTCTCCACGTAGGCTAATCTTATTTGAGAGAAGGTGGAGAAATTAATATCACATTTCTGCGAGACCAAGTTAAAACACCTACACATTAGATGCAGCGGCGATTTTTTTAATAAATTAGTCCTGGGGATGCTGAGATAAAAAAGAGTCTGATGTCGCGAGGGATGAGAAGGAACTAAGAAATTAAGCAATCTGAGAAATGAAGGGGAATGTATATAACCCCTAACAAGTTTTACAGCAAAAATCAGGGCGTGCAGTTCTCTTCTTAACTTGAGAGAATGCATATCAAAATCGAATAATAGCGCGGAGTGACTGTAATTTTGGGGAGGGTAGCAACCATTATGTTTGAAGTACAGGAATTTTAAAAACTTTCGCTGTGGGCGCTCTAGATAGTTTATGTGAGCTGCATATATAGGAGACCAAACTATGGAGCAATATTCCAGCTTGGATCTGATCAGTGACAAATAAAGTGTCCTCATTGCGTTCATATTTGAAAACTCTCTACAAGCACGAGTAACAAAGCCCAGCGTTTTAAGACAGGAAGTACCCAACATGGCAATATGTTTGGTAAAGGAGAGAGCTGGATCAAAAATTACACCGAGGTCTTTGAATTCGAAACAGCGTTCAAGGATAGTACCATCAAGATAATAGTCAACTGTGATATTAGTCAATTTTCGACTGAAAGTCATTATTTTACACTTAGGAATATTTAAAAATAGTAAATTACGATCACTCCAACCTAGTAAAGTATCAAGATCTTCCTGGATTAGCAGGCAGTCATTTGTCGTTTTAACTTCTGAGAAAATTTTTACATCATCCGCATACTTTAAATTTAGACATTTAAGTTTATCGGCAAGGTCGTTGATGAATAATAAAAAGAGAAGTGGGCCCAAATTTGAGCCTTGCGGAACACCTGAGCTTGCATGAAACAGAGATGAGTTAAATCCGTTATATGTAACATAAAGCTGACGGTCAGACAGATATGATGAAAACAATGAAAGAAGATTGTTAGAGAACCCAAATGATTCTAGTTTGTTTATTAAAACAGTGTGATTAAGCTTATCAAAAGCTTTGGAAAAATCGGTGTATATTACATCCACCTGTCCGCCGTTGTCCAGAGTTTCGGAGACATATTGCGTAAAAGATATTAAGTTGGATGACGTAGACCTATTCCTAAAAAAGCCGTGTTGGTTAGGTGTGATATAGTTTTGTATTAGAGGGTAGATACGGTTGAATAAACACATTTCAAATACTTTGGAAAAATTTTGTAGAATTGAGATTGGTCGATAATTGGTGACCAGAGAGGGATTCCCGGTCTTGAATATGGGACACACCAAACTTGTTTTCCATATGTTAGGAAAAACTGATGATTTTAATATAAGATTAAAGATAATTTTTAGTGGTTCCACAAAAATTGAGGAACAGTCTCTTATAGGAAAGCTAGGAATCTGATCATTGCCAGAGGTCTTCTTGATCGGTAATTTGTTTAGTGCTTTTAATATAACGTCGTCAGAAAATGAATCAATACTAAATGATGCAAAATTGAGGTAGCTGTTTATGATAGATGTAGCATGATTATTATGGTTATTGGGCATATAGACGCTACTAAAGTAATTTCGAAAAGCCTCAATTACGGACTCGGGAGTGTCAAAAGTGACGCCGTCGCTATCGTAAAGAATGCTTGGGATTCTGCTCTTGTTTTTTTTATCGTGAATATAGTTCCAAAATAGCTTCGCATCGGTCGAGATTGAATTTTGTACGTTGTTTAAGTAAGAGCTATATAAATGGCGAGACGTGTGCTTTATGTGTTTTCTCAATTTCTTATATTCTAGTAAATGAAAGTTATTTTTATATTTATTAAATTTATGCCGGTGGGTGTGTTTCTGTTTAATGCAGTCTATAAGCTCTTTCGAAAACCAACAAGGGTAATTATTATATTGTTTTTTAATTATAGAAACTGGGACGAACTGATCAAGGACATCATAAATTTTGTTATAAAATTGATTGCAGCAAATGTTAACATCAACTAAATAATTTAAAAAAGACCAGCTAGTAGTAGACAATGCTTCGTACAAGCCAGGAAGGTTAGCCTTTTTGAAGTTGTATCGTTTAGGTTGAGAGTTAACTTCAAATTTTTTGTAAGAAGCCATAAGGCAAAACTGATATTCGAAAAATAGACTCGGATGATGTAGATCCTCAGGGACGAGAGGAAGATCATTACGAGACACTGCACAAGGCTCAGAGGAAAAAACCAGATCGAGTAAACGGTCGTTGCAGTTAGGAACATTGTTATGTTGGTGAAGACCAGAGTAACTCATAAAGTCAAGTATCCGTTGAGACCGAAAATCAAGGACGGTATCAGACTTAATACCACTAAACCGAGTGACATTAAAATCTCCAAACACAACTGCGTTAGCTCTATTTAGCAAATGGTTTTCCAACGCGTCAAGAAAAACATCGAACAAGGAGTTGCCAACATCAGGAGTTATATAAATAATGTAAATGGAAAACGAGATGTCGTTTTGTATGATTTTACAACCCAAAATATCTATGTCGCTAGAGATAACAGATAAGAAATCGAGATTAATTTGGATTACTGAGGAGATGGTTGTCGTGTTAAAGGCCAATAACACGCCACCCCCTTTGGATTTAGTAGGTACTAAGGAGGAAATTTCTATCGGAGCGGAAAACTTTGTAGTTGTCAGGAAAGAATTCAGCGCTAGAAATGTCGGGAAAGAGCCAGGTCTCCACGAGACCGATGATATCGTAGTCGCTGCCACAGACTGAAGGGTAAAATTCATGAGCCTTGGAGCGTAAACTGCGCACATTCTGGTAGTAGAAGTTGGCGGATGTATCAGAAGGAGCGAGAGAACACTCGTCATCCATGCTCGCCGCGAGTTGCTATTTTGTTGTTTCGCAGATTGCTGCCCTGAATTTTGCAAGCGATTTTTTATAGACGCTACAATTTTGTTTGTCCCAGGTCGCGTGGTCAACATTAATATCTGGGTTTTTCACCTTGTGGGCCTCACAATGTACGCACTTGAGAGTAGAGGCCTGACAGTCTCTCACGGGATGACTTCCAGCGCATCTGGGGCAGGTTGGACTGCTTTGCTTACACTGAGAAGCAAGGTGATGATATCCACAACAGTTGTAGCAGCGGCGAACTTCGATAGCATCCCAAACCCTCAGGTAGCTGTAGCCAATAAGTAATCTTCCGGCGTCCATGATGTTTTTGTAGAATTCAGGATCAGTTTGCAAGACAGCCTGACGCAACTCGCTGTTTTTTCGCATTGGCTTAAGCTCCACCAGCTTGCAACTACCCGTGAGGCTAATCAGTGCACCATTTTGTTTAAGGACGTAATCTGCGAGATCATCCTTGGCGATATTAGGATGTATGCCGGAGATTCTGAATCTGGGGTTCAGGGTCACCACGGGCTTAACGCTGTAACCCTCCAACCTCTCCGAGACCAAGCATTTGGTCTTCTGTATATCCGCATCGTTATTGCAGGTGACAATAACGCTGCCGTTTCGGCCAGCTTTGACAGCTGATATTTGGACATCGGCCTTAATAGGGTCAACTTTCTGTAGAAGGTCGTCCTTGGTTGTCGATACAGACTGAGAATTGTCTTTTGGTTGTAACACAACCGACGGTTTGACTTTCGCATACGATGAAGAACTACCGGTCGTTGAGTTTGTAGAAGTATCCTTTGGTAGCACCCTGTCGATTAGCTGATTTAGCAAAGTCTCTTGTGACTTTGCCATAACGCTCTGTTCTTCTATTAGAGAAACATACTTATCAAGAGACTCCTTTAACGCTTGAAGTTTAGGCGATTGTTCAGTTATTAAACATTCGTCACAAATAAATTTGAAGTTTGTATGCTTAGTGAGAATTTTCAATTCCGTCTCATCGTACTTCAGGCATTTAACATGCAGCTTGCTAGAACACAAAAGACATTTGATATGTTTTTCGGCTCGTTTGATGTCCGTTTCGCAAACCTTGCAGCCCGGCATGGTCTTGCACGCGACGCCGCAAATTCAAACTCAAGAAAACTCAAGAAAAAAAGTATCACAAATTAGGAGAAAATGTATCCCAAGTTAAGTGTACAGTCACGCCAGGTGATGTACCCCTACCCCTGTGCGAGGTGGGGGTTGTACAGGTATCTGGTCCAGTGGATGGACCGCACTACCTGTTTACTCCTCAGACGTTTTTCGGCCACCAGCCAGTCCAACCACCCTCCAGTACCTTCAACAGGCGAGGGCGAATTTGGCGACGTTTCATCATACAAATATATTAGTTGTAATAAATCAATACACTAAAGTCCGCAGCACATTATTTATCATACTAGCCTGCACAAGGAGACAACAGAAACAGCGCCGATGGTTACACCCACTTTTGCACCGTGAGATTCAAATACTTATTACTCGGTTGTCGTGCGCTTAATTTACACGAAAATGGTTGGGAATCACGAAGAAATGTCACAGAATTGTGGATCAAGTTAGCCACCCCGGTAAATATGGCTGGTTGAACAATATGAGAGCCTCAAACTTTGCTCCTTATGGGAGCCGGAGCTTGTTGGCATCCAATGACTTGACCTATGACAACGTGTGACGCGCACTAATAGCGCGTATTAATTCTTTTTTGTCCTTCCTACAGGAGGGCTAAAATTAATTAGTAACGTGTGAGACATTTTTAGAAATTTGTAATTTGCCGTTTGGAAGAATCCCGGACGGATGGGGTTTATGGCGGGCGGCAACTACTAGAAGAATGGGGTTGGTGACCATAGGGTCCGGAAGGGTCTTTTATGGGGTAAAAGCTGTAAATGTGAAAGGCCGAGAGCCGACACTTCTTCACAAGCAAGCTCCATGTACGGTTCGGTTTAGCATCAATTTAATAAACACATAATTATCGACAAGTTTAGTTTTATTCGCGCTCGATCCATCCGACAAGAGATTAGGAAAAATCACTAACAAACGGTTGTTTTAATCGTTTCACAGTATTACTTTTTAATTATATAAAATTTCTAATGTATTTTACATTTTGAATCTAGGCAACCAAATATACCCGTCCAAGTAATCTCGTTTGTCTAAGTATTAGCCCTTGAATCAAAATAACATTCAACATAAATTAATTTGAGTTGTTATTTAACAACAGAAATGAGTTTGTTAATTGAGGGTAACGTGTGACGTATTTACTAATAGCGCGTATTTCATGTAAAATCTGATAATTTTTGAGAGCTTGCGCCATAATCTTAGAATATGCTTGTGGCAACACTGTTCTCCGTTAGTATTCAACAGTTGGTAGTTCCAAGTCATCATCTGTGTCACTTTACGTGTCACAACTTACGTCAAAATCAAGAACAACTTTCGACAGATTGTGTGAGTTCGTGTCTGTGACTGAAACGAAGTGTACGTGGCGAAGATAAATTATCGCCACTTTCTGACTTAAAATTACCTCAAAAATTGTTAATTATTACCCACAATGTCAAAATTCTTCCTAACAATTGCCTTATTGGCTTTCACATCATCAATTTTATGCGATTCTTGCAAGAACCCTGATGTAACCTCAAAATCTTTCACCACTCAAGACGCTACAATCGTAACAAACATTGCTTTCATTTCGGAATTTAGTGTAAAATGTAACACAGGTAAACCTACAAACTTCTATGCAGAACTCAACAGCAACATTGTCCCAGTTTCAATAATCGGCACCAATCAATATCAAGTAAGTTAACATATGGAACAATTCAAAAACTAAAACAATTACTCACAGATTAGCTGGACAGAAGACACCAAAACAGCACGTAGTGGAGACAAAACTGTTCGTATTTTCGACGAAGAAGGCTACACCGCTTTAAGAAAAGCCCTAAGAAACGGAGAAGAACCCACATCAGTTCAAGCATTATTCGATGTTATCGTCAATCATCCTGGAGCTTACAACGGTCCCTGGTTGAAGAGCGAGTTGTTCGCAACAATAATTTCGTTAGTTGTAGCGTATTTTGCCGTTTCTTTCAAACATAAAGTTACAGCATAAATTGTTTATTTTATTTAAGTACTCATTATGTTATTTAAAGCAGTCACTTAAAACAGTCATTTTGTAAATTCATTGCAATAATTGCAGCGTTTCAATGTAAAGGTTTTATACTTGCAGGTTTTTTAAATAAATTATTAACACAATCGTAGTTCTGAAAATATTGATTAAGAAATGCGGATCATTGCTTCTATGTTTTCTCGTATAATAGTGTAGGAAAGACAAACAATTAAATATAAATAATTATGTAAATGTTAGGTAGTTATGCACCCAAATATACAGAAATAGTGTAATGTAAGTAGGAGATTCTGGCGCTGTTGAGGAGCAAAATTAATTCCAAGTTTTTGCAGGTTTTGATTGATTTCCGGTCTTCAACCGGGAATCATTCAATTGATTCTAGAAATGTTGACAACCCTTTATGTTCTAAAAAAAACTAATTAAATAAAATTTCGACTTGAAATCGACTGATATTGCACCTCTCCTATGAATTGATAATTGCGGAAAACAAAGTGCATGCATCTATGTGTGTATTTTGACTTTCATGGTTTATAGAAACAATTTCGCAATTTAACTTAATTATTTTGTATTATTTGTGAGTTGTACAACAAAATTTTTGTTTCTCCAAATAAAAATTGTGGAAAATATCACGTTTTTATTTTAAAACCGCAGTTAAAGATATTTTTATTTAAATATTAAACATTTAGAAAAAAATAATAATTTTGTAATCGTATTTGAAGATAACAAAATTTTATGTGGAGACAAACGATTATAATTAATAAAACAGAAATTAATTCAAAAATGGTTAATGTGTAGAAAAATGAGTCACGTCCTGAAATGGAGTTTCCGGGGAGTACGTCTACATTTTTCAACTCTATCAAGCTTTTCACGTGAATTGAAACGTCAGAAACACACGGCGTGTTTAATGGTTTAGATAATACCCCAAAACGTTTCTAAGGGTTAGCAGGAAAACTAGGTCGGCTTCAAAATTTAAATGATTTTAAAAATGTGAGTTGATAAAATAAAACAATTCAATTACACGTATCAATTAATTTCGAAAAATTCGAGTGATTGTTTAAAAATATGCAAATACTTTTAACTATCACAAGTTGGTTGTAACGAGTGTTTCGAGACGCAGCATCTGCTCTAGTAAATAGTCGGCTTAAACTAGTTTTTAGTGAGGTAGTACGGAATGATAGTCTTTTATTTATGTAGTGAATGGGGGGTAACAAATTATTCTGATGCGTGGTCAGTTCAAGTTTCTTTTTTTTCTTTTTTTGTTAGCGGCGAGGTGGGGAGATTTTCCTGCTGTGGCAGGAAATTCTGGGAGGGTGTGGTAATGGGGAATGTGGGTTGTTGTCTGACTAGAAGCGGCGACCCTAGAATCCAGCTCCACTTACAATGCTTCCGAGTGACGATCAAGGCCAGCAGTATGATATGCATCACACTGACCTACATAGACCAGGGAGGAGCATGGTGAAAAACACTATCAACTACAATAAGTAATAAATCTGATCATGAACGCAGACACCGGCCCTGTTCTATTCAATGTCAGTGCAAGGTGAGCTGGTAGATGCGTTATAGCCAGACCATGCGTGTTGTACTCGCACTTCTTGTTCACTAAACTTTATGAACAACAATAAAAGAAGGACATGAAACCGGCATCACAGATAATGAGAGATTCTTCACAATTATGTAATTGTTTCGATAAACTTGTTTCTCAATGAGTCATTTTAATGGGCAACATTCCCAGATGCAGGAAATTCTTTAATATGGGTCACTCGAAGCACCGAAAAAAGTCACTTTTCCAACCAACTGGTTTCGGGATCCGGCAATAACCACGAGCTTTTCTGTTGAACACAGAGAAATCGAAAGTGAGATTTCGTTATCTCCGTGAAACTAATCAAAAGAAATGGGTCAATCGTGAAAACTCTGACGTAATTACTCAATTAATTGAACCGTCAAAACGAGCTTTTTAAGCTGTGCCGGTTAAGTTAGATGCGGCGCCATTTTAAACTTAAGTAGGTTTCTCAGTTGGTCGATTAAAAGAAAGTGTATTGAGAATTTCAGACGTAATCAGGATCTAATCTAAAAAGTGACAGTAAAAAGTTTAACGAAACCTGACATAAACACTATTAAAGAAAATAAAATGATAATTTCACTTTCCTTGCATTGTTCCACTTAAATAACGAGCGAATAATAAATAAATGCAACCATAGCAAATATTGTTATTGAAATTAAATAAGTTGATAGCAAGTTTTGTTAGAACCGAGATACTTGAGAATTATGTCAAAGAAATTTCTGGCACAAAACAATTTGATGATTAGAAATAAAATGCACGTTCAATTTACGCAAAAACACGTGGCGAGCTTCTTTCGGGAAAACGGGATCATGTCTCTAACTTACAACACGTTTACCTAATTGTTGTGCGCTAACAAGACGTGCTTAAAAATTACATAACACTAACTCGCCGTTGACATTGAATCGTCAATTTGACACTTAGGTGGTTTTGTTTATTCGGGAAATTTCTCATTTTCAAGAACACAACCTAAACCTTCAACTGGTATCATTCGAAAAATAAACAGTCGAGTTCGACATAAACGCTCCATTTAATCAAAAAATTGTTAATACTTCTGCATCCTGTTGCATTATCAACAAACATTGTAAAACGCTCTATTTTATAATAATTAGCGTGTTAAAGGGTGATAACGTAAATGTGTTTGTTAGTTTCGCTTCGATTATTTGAGGGGTTTCGCGACCTTATCGCTTAGGATGCAATTTTGCGACCAACAACTTGAATTTAACAACCTCGAACTGTACTTGAACACGCCTTATTCGGATTAACGTGTCAATGGAATCCGTGCGGTGTCAAATACTGTAGGGTGTGGGGGTTATTAATGAAAGTTGCTTTAATAAAATAAGTACACAATTTATTCAGTCTCATTATATCGGACTTAACGGTGAGAGACTACTCTATGATAAAGATAAATAATTAAAGAACATTTTTACAATAAATTCACAAAATGGTACTATATACAATGAAATGATTGGCGAAAATAAAATAAGTGATGTTTGCTGGAGCCTTTGTAGTGGCATCAGCGAAATACTGCTATAGGAAGTCCACGAAACTTCTTTATACACTTAACTAAATTGTTCAGTTTATTTCCTAGGCGTCAAAACTAATTTGAAGCAATCAGGTGGGACAGCAACACAACCTGGTTGTATTTTAACATCTTCTCTTGTTTCAATGTTGTAGTATTGCAATAAAGTTGCGAGAACTACGAAACTGAAACATTGGACGAGTCTTTGTCCTATGCAAGTCCTTTTTCCGGTACTAAACGGGATGAAATGTGCCGGTTTTATCACTGTACCTGTCGCAGAAAGGAATCTTTCTGGTTTAAATAGCGAGGGTTCTTCCCAATAATCGTTACCTTGGTTCAGTTCGTAGTTATTAATGAAAACTACAGTACCTTTTTTAATTTCATGACCGTCAATGATTGTGTCTTTTGAAGCAACATGTGGTACTATAGGGGAAGAAGCTGTACGTAAAGTTTCCCAAATTGTTGCTTCTGTGTATGGCATTTTTGATTTATCGAAAAGGTTTGGACAACGTTTTCCTTTCGTTACTGAATCAACTTCTTCTTGAATACGTTTTGCTACTTCAGGATGTTCAACAACTGCAGCTAGAGTTACCATAACTAAATTACCAATAGCGGAATGACCACCTAAGAAATCTTCTAGTTCGAAAATGATATGTTGCCAGTTCATGTTGGGATCTTCTTCTAGATGCATTAAGAGAGCGTCAGTGAAATCACGTGGTGGTGAATTTGTGTCTAGAGTGATTCTGTGTTGATCAATAATTCTTGCTAAGATAAATTGTCGAATTTCGCTGGCCCAATGTGAAAGTTTTTTCATATGATTCGTGTAAATTGGTAAAAGCCATGGTAAAAAATCAACAGCGTATCCTTGATTAATTTCCCAAAAAATTTCATCAAAATATCGAACAATTTTAAGGAAGTCAGTATCGTGACTTGAAAAGCTCGTCGAGCACATGTACTGCGTGAACATGTTCGCGCATACTGCCAATACAGCCGGTTTCAGATCGCATGGTTCTCCATGGGGTAGTTTCTCGAGTTCTCCTAAGAAGCTTTTAAGTTCTCGTGTTGCAACGTGACTAACTCTATCATATTGAAGAGAAGTGAACCTCGGCGAGCAATAAGTACGGGCGATGCTGCGACGTGTCTTCTGCAGAGAGGACCAGTCGCACAGGGCGAGCGCTGAAACAAACATACAGGTTAGGGGGCAAAAAACGCAGCCTAGTCTCAAGGTCGTGTTGTGGCTCGCCTATCATGCTCGGCACGCGTCAAACCACGCCAGACAAGTTCGCGGAACAGATGCCCATTGAGGCGCGTGGCTCACCATAAACACCTGTGCCAACTCTACGATTCTGGTCTTTCCCCCAATGCGGCGCTCCTGATGATGAAAACGAACCGGTTTGCATCATTGACAAGAGTTGTCGAGCTTTACGCATAAATTCTCACGAAACCGTCCTGAAACCCGAAAGCTCGCCGGAAACGCGGAAATGCACTCGAGCCGGTAACCGGCAAGGACCTCGATGGGGGCCAAGGACGTAACCCGATACCGTTAACAAAAACAATTGCAATAAATAAAATAATTTTATAATAATAAAAAGTGAGCTTTCGTATTGTTGTCTCAATTCAACATCGGTACCTACCTAAAGCGCCAATCAGTTTCAATTTCATTAGAATCCAAGTTCAAGTTCACGGCGATCGAGTGTGTAGAGTGGAGTAGTCTTATGAATGAATCGGGCAATCAGGTGCGGTATTATAGAAAGTAAATTCTAAAGCAGCAAGCAATCAACAAAAACCGATGCGATGCGATACGATACGACCTCTCGGAATGCATAATTACCCGGTAAACTTTTTGCTAACTTTTTCCCCGGAATGTTGGATATTTAACGGGACTCTCGGTTTTACAGTAATTAGTGATTATACGGTTAAGATGAGATCGTGATATTTTTCGTAAATTTCCCATGCTCGACTCGGTTTCGATTGCAAGAGCATTGGAGAATCAATGCGCGGTTACGCGAGTAACCCGAGTAACCCGAGCGGTCAGCTTTAGCGACCTCCGCTTCCGGGTCTCAAGTTAAATCGTTTCCATTTGCGCTATAACCTTAAGTGCCAATTATTAAATTATTTTTTTAACATCAATATCAATATACTTACAATTATTACGATCACCCCCAAATAATTTGTGGAATCTTGCAAAATCTGGTCTTCCTCCAAAATCGCCTCCTTTCGTTATTAAAACTTCTTTAATTAATTTAAAGTTATTAACAACAACACATTGTGTGGTGCCCAAATTGATTCTGTAGATGTCTCCGTAGATTCTGCTAAGTGCCGTAAAAGCTTGATAGGGTTTTTCGTCTTTTCCTAATAGATGCATGCTGCCTATGATTGGCCAGGGTTTAGGACCTGGAATTGTGGATGCTGATTTCTTGGGTATCAAGTACCACCACCACACCAGCAGCACCACACACAGACAGAGGAGCGCGAGCATGTCTGCACCGAGTACACTTAGACTGGTCACTGTGAGTAGTCGGACCGCTACCCTCTATATGACGGCCAAGCACTTGACGGAGTTGGTGCGCGACCAATGACAGCTCCCCTCTCTCGCCCCACCAGGGGGTGCAGCTGCGATCTGGAGATTGGCCTGAAGATGGTCTAGGCCGCCCCCGCTACCACCTGGAGGAGTCCTCCTATCTAACCCACCAGGCGACGTCTACGCCTGTGTTACACTTAACACTTAGACCGAAGGTCATCAATTTTCTTTAAACACAAACTACTCAATGTGTGAAAATTGACAACCACTTCCTATATGGTACCGTCTACGACCGATAACTCGCCCACCTCTGCACTTTTCGCTGTCATCGTAATAAGAACCGGTACGGTTCACACGCGCTTTACCGTACTTCAAACTTTAAACCACTTACAATTATCTCGGGGAGATCCACAACCGCTTCCTCCAACCTCCCCACCAATACCGTTCGAAAGCTCTCACTTTACATTCTACTCATTTTAGTTAAACTCCCCAAATTATGCAACTCCTTTTTGGGGTTCCGTTTCAAGATTTGATTGAGAAACGTTGGTTCTGACCCCATTGCCACAACGGGCTGGTCGCCGGTTGTTGTCACTCTAAGCCGTGGCGTCGAAGGTTGGTAATAAAAACGCAATCCTCGCTGCAACACCGTCTCAAACTGGTCAATTTTCCGATTTTTTCGTTATCAACTTTCGAAACGTATATCGATTTATGTCAAAATCGATTTTTTACGCAATATCGACTCATTTCTAATTAGTTGCAAGACTCAATGTTGCTGAAAAATACAATTATTACCGTATTTAGATGAGTAGATGTTGCGTAATCGTCTAATCGATCTCCACTTTACATGCAAGTTTCATTTATTATAAACATTTTTAATATTCATTGGATATAGCACAAATAAATCGGGATAATCGAAATTTAAAATGCGAAACTGACTAAAGGTTGATAGTATTGTTGGAAAATTTGCGAGAAAACCGTTTTTGTAACGAAGCGTCCGCTATTTGGTTAAAAGACAATGAACCGCTAAAATCGACCAGTTACTTTGAAAAGTTTCAATAATTGCCAGTCAAATTTTTTAAGGTTTGCCCTTGGTCGTTTGACGTTAGTGACTACTGAGAAATTTTTTTCTTTTTTTCTTATTACATAACAAATGAAGCAAAAATTTCGTTAGGTTATAGTTTTCTCGCAAACATTGAGATTTGATCAAAAAACAAACGGAAATACCCACAAAATTGATCGAATTAACGTCAAACAAAAACTCGACGAAATTTCATTGTCTATTGGTTACATAACGAATTAGATACTCGCGTTTTTTGCATCATCACCATCAGGGTAAAGCCGCAAACATCCAGAATTCCCTGTAATTTACAACAAGAAATAATCCCTAAGTTTAAAACCGCATCCGCCAAACATTTAATTAGTCAACCAAAATAAAATGCGCATAAAAAAACGTTCTACATTGCCGCCAAAAAGTTCAATTCAGCATAATTCTTGAACATTAATTGCTTAATGAGATTTTTCAACGAAACTAAATGTCGACGTTTTCCGATTTCAATAATAAAAATTGTACAATTGGTAATGTAATTAACACAATTTTCCTCACACTTTACAAGTTAAGCAGCAACAATGACGTAAATTAATCAGCGAACAACCCTTACAATTAATAACGTAATTTTCCAACTATCGAAATTTTTGAATTAATAATTGCTGCGAAATCGTTTCGATCAATGCTCGAGTTGCACATTACGGAAGTGTTCTAGAATTTACTGCAATTTGCTAGCAAATTAGTCACGAACCCCCGGGATTTTATTTTGATACTACAAGAGCTTTTGAGGATTTTTTTAACAAATAATTCAGGAATTTCTGTGTTTTCTGTTGGGTTAAATTTCCAGAAATTTATCTCCAAGAATTATTACTAAGTGACCTACTTCCAGTTAGTTTCTCGCGTAATTTTTTTGATTAAACAAAAATTTCTTCAAACTACTTAATTATTTTTAACGTTAAACAAATATTAATTAATTTTAGAAAAATCGTTAATTTTTGTCAAATAAATTGCGGAAATTAAACGAAACGAGGAGAAATGAATTTCTTTATTTCAAATGACCTCCAACACAACCCCTGAATGAAACAGTAACCGGCGAGGTTTCTTCGATAAGATGATGACCTTCTGGGATGTCGTAACGGAGACTTGGACCTGTTTCAATTCAATTTACGAGAGTTTAATAACTAAAACTCGCAAAGCTTCAAAAATTACCAAAAAAATTAATGCACTTAGCAATTAATTTTTTTAATTTTACATAAATTACAATTCGACGTACCTTAATGTTGAAATTTTGAAAATCATTAAACTGTTGTAGAGTCAGCGAAAGTGTTTTGATTATTAAGTTTTCCTTTCATTCCACCAATTTGCCATGTGCCCATGTCTGTGGAACTTGCTGCTCGATACCTACTGATTCACGTCATTGGTTAAAATGTTTAAATTAACATAAGAAAATTTGAAAGTAGAGAGGGTTTTCACGTATCATGCCTGCGATTTGTGTGGGTTGATTTCGATTAATATGCAATTTCTTAACTACTTGCTCGATAATTTCAAGGAAATTTTGTAACGTATTTTGTATATTGACTTTCTTTCGCAATTTCTTCCGAATAATTTGTCCGAATAGGTGTAAAACGAAAGTAATTTTTAGGAAAATTTTGTGGATTCTGGCGGATCGGGGGGTTAGAAATAGAATGGCAATCGTAAGCGTTTCGTGCTCAACGGGGAGTTGATTCAAGAAGCGAGTTTGTTGAAGAAAAAAGCATTACGTGTGAATATATATGACGTTTCTTGCCTAACTTTTACCTTTGACGCTATCTAAAATTTATTGCATAATTAAAAGTGTGTAGTAAAACGATGCCGCCTGTTCATTAAATATTTTTTTATCTCGAAATTTGTTAAAAAAACGTTTGGTCAACTGGTTACCAACAGGGAATTTAGTTTTTCTCAATAAATCTATATCAGCGGTTACATAACGAGGCATATAATTATACATTCAGCTTGTATGGTTTTCGCTATAAATTCAGAGGGCCACACAAAGAAACGTATATGTAAATGATTGGACCGTGGGATCTTTCTATCTAAACTGCTAAATTAATTTTCTCATATCCAGGCTGAAACTCTTCGAATGTTAATTAGAAACAACGTAAACAAGTCATGAAAATCAAGTCTTAATTACTAACACCGGATCGTTGATAAGAAGGAATTGATGGGATTAAGCCAATTTCGCTCCAATTAGCTAGAAGTGAAAAATACTAGAGCAAAAAATGTCAAAAGTCGTGGCAATTGCATCCTTTGGTGTTTTCATGCAACTTCAACGAATCCGAGTCAACTAGTTAGTGTCAATGACATAATAGATTCGATTTAATCACCCCGTTTAACTGAAAAGCAATAAATTACCGGTCGTTTATGAACGAACACGTTTATTATTTTTTTTTCTAATCGCCAATAGAAATTGGTCCAGGTGTTCTTATATTTATGTAAATCGACGACGGATCCACAGGATTAGAACTATCGACAACCTGTTTCTATAACAGAGATCTCGTTTGAATGGATTTACTCCAACTAGTGCTGCCTCGTTGTGAAATTTGAAAATTTTTATTTCCTCATAGTAATCAGACGCTGCTGCCATTGTTAAATCGGACAGTTGTGCCGAAAGTGTTGAAGCAGCGACTTATTTTGCTGTTACCATTAATAAATCTTGTAAATAGTTGTTTACTATTTAATTAGTTAGCATATTATTTCAGTCGTATGATAGCAAATTGTTGTAGTAATAAATTTATGAATAAAAGTGTGTCGCTAAAAATTTAGTTCGTGAGCTTTCATCGTCAATTGCTGACAATAATTTCTCTAGATCGACTTAAAACTTTCGTTACATAATCAAAGAAACAAAGAAATTTCAAACGCGACAAGCCATCGAATGCGAAAAAGTGCAGTAACTGACCCGCATTTCTTCAATGTGATTGTCGGCCAAGTTGCGTTGAAATTTAACGTTGCAATTGTGAGCCAGACATCTTTTTGTTATTTTAACTCAAATTACCATTGTACTTCCAGTTATTGTACGCGTTTTTGGGCAAGACGTACCTACGTGAACCGACTGACCATCACCAAAACGTCTCATGAAAATCGTTATTATTGTTGTCATTTCTTTCCGTACGTCAATTCCCAAACGCGACTGTTCTCCGCGAAAAAAATTCATTTGCATTTCCCTTAGGAAAAACCCGCCTCCATCTGGACGAAACACGCATCAAATTAATTATTTAAATCACCGATACCAGCCATCTATTGCATCTATTACATAACTAAATTTCATACAGATCCTTTCACTTGACCGCAACCCAGCACGTCCGGTTTTTGCCTTTCTTGTTGAATTCAGGTTCGCGTTCGCGCTCCGTTGACACTTTTGTGAACTCCAGTTTCGAAAACCGACAAAAATCTCATTTTTTTTTATGAATATCTCGGACGCGGAAGCGTCTTTGCGATTAGATTTGGATCAAACTCGACTTGCATATTATAAAATTTATTATGTAACAGAACTGCCAGAGGACTGTCATAGCCTTGAACTCTAAGTCTACACGGGTTCACCAGCTCTGTAGCAATAGCATTAATCACCTTTGCTGGCAGTCACCGAAAAGTCGACTAATAATCGAGTGAATGATCGATCAATTGGCGGTCGACTGCATTAATTAGGCCGCAGGCAGAACCAACTATTGCCTAAATTTCAAAAATTCTCCCAACCTCCTTACCCGGACCCGAAATCTCCTGACGCACGCTTAACTGCTACCGTCATTCCTCCTCGTGCGATTTAATTAAAGCAAAAAATATTTTAACCCATTCGCATAGTTTTCGTCAAGTTTTTATATTAATTAAATTCTGCCAGAAAAAACTATTATAATCTATTATTATAATAATCGCCACTAATTTTGTACCTTCCTCGAATTTTTCTACAAAAAATTAAAATTACTCCTATTGATAACTTAAATTAAAGCAATTCCTTCAATGTGCCAATGAGTATATTGCAGTAATATGCGTAAAAGTGACTGCCCAAATTTATTTTAGCTTTAGGTGTGCTACTTTTTAAAGTAATTTGTAATTCTTTATTTTTTATTAATTTTTTAACTATGTAGTGAAAAAAAATCATTTGCGCGCTTTCTTTTCATTAATAACCGCTTAAAATAGAAACAAAACTTATAATTTAATAACTCCCTTTAAATTACTGAGAATATTAAATAAAGTGTAGAAAAACGTTAATACTTCAATTATTTTTAGCAATTAATTTCTTCAAGTCAGCTTTTTAGCTCCGGTAAAGTTTTGGTACATGAATATTAAGAAGTTGTGAAACGTCAAGCTTCGATACAAATTCTTAAATTTCTTTATTTTGCTTCATACTTCACTTTAGTGAAGTTTAATTAAACCAATTCCTTTGATGTGTCAACGAAAATATTGCAAGTAATATAAATAAAAATGTAAAAATAACTGTTCCGGATTTATTTCAGCTTTAGGTTTCTTGTGCTACTTTTCAAAATGAGCTTTAGCTCTCATAGTTTCATTTTCGTTATTAATTTTACAGCATGGACTGGGGTTGTATAGTGTAAAATGATTAATTGCGCGTTCTGTTCTCATTAATAATCGCCTAAAATAAAAACAAAATATTTATAATTTAATAATTTTATTTACATCTGTGGGAACATTAAAATAATATGTCCAAAAAGTACTCCAAATATTTTTAAGAATTAGTTTTTTTTTCGACGTAACTTTTAAGCGTAGCTTAAAAGTTTCTGTATTTTAATTAATTTTTTGCAATGTATCTCGCCATTATGAATTTAAAAAAAACGTGAAATATTAAGCTTAGTAGCTTAGGTTCAAATTCTCTTAGACTTCAATCTCTTTATGTCTATTCTGACTCCAGTTTTAGTAAAGTTAAATTAAATCAATTTCTTTGATACATCAACAAGTATACTTTCAAAATTAGCTTTAACTGTTATAGTTTCATTTTTTTATTAATTTTACTGTATGAACTTGGGGGGTAAAAAATAATTTGCGTTTTCTTATTAATAAACACCTAAAATAAAAACAAAATTTTTATAATTGAATAACTTCATTTAAATCCGTGAGAACATTCAAATAATATAAAAAAAGACGTCTAAAAAATACTCCAAATATTTCTAAGCATCAGATTTTTTTTGGTTTACTTGAACGTAGCTTTTAAGCTCCGAAATTGTTTCGATATTTTAATGAATTTTTTAAAAATGTGTATCGTCGTTATGAATATTAAGAAATTCTGGAACGTCAAGCTTAAGTACAAATTCTCCTAAAGAATCGAATTTTTTTACGTGTTTTCTTACTTCACTTTAGTAAAGTTTAATTAAAACAATTGATGCATTAACCAGTATATAGCAGTAATATGAATTAAAGTGTAAAAATAACTGCACTGAATTTATTTGAGCTTTAAGTTTCTTAGGCCACATTTTAAAGTAAGCTTTAACTATGATAACTTCGTTTTCTTATTAATCTTACAGCATGGACTTGAGTTGTATAGTGTAAAAAAATTATTTGCGTGTTTCGTTCTCATTAATATACACCTAAAATAAAAACAAAACTTTTATAATTTAATAACTTCATTTAGATCAGTGAAAGCATTAAAATAATATATAGAAAGGACGTCTAAAAATACTCAAAATATTTCTAAGCATTGGATTTCTCGGTTCACTTTAACGTAGCTTTTAAGCTCCAATAAAGTTTTGGTATTTTAATTAATTTTTTAAAAATGTGTCTCGTCATTATGAATGTTAAGAAATTCTGGAACGTCAAGCTTAAACAGAAGTTTTCATAAAGAATTGAATTTATATATGCCTCTTCTTACTCTACGTTAGTGAAGTTTAATTAAACCAATTCTTTTGAAGCATCAACAAGCAAATTGCAGTAATATGCATAAAAGGGTAAGAATAACTACTAGAAATTTATTCAAGCTTTAGGTTTCGTGTGCTACTTTTCAAAATAATTTGTAACCTTAATAGCTTCAATTTTCTATTAATTTTATAGTATGGACTTGGATTATATAGTGTAAAAAAATAATTTGCGTTAATAAACTCCTAAAATAAAATCAAAACTTTTATAATTTTATAACTTTATTTAGATCAGAACATTGAAACAAAATATAGAAAAGACATCCAACAAATTCTGCAAATATTTTTAATATTTTTTTGGTTCACTTTAACGTAGCTTTTAAGCTCCGATAAAGTTTTGGTATTTTAATAAATTTTTTAAAAATGTGTCTCGTCATTATGAATGTTAAGAAATTCTGGAACGTCAAGCTTAAGTACAAATTCTCCTAAAGAATTAAATTCTTTAACGTCTCTTCTTACTCTACTTTAGTGAAGTTTAATTAAACCAATTTTTTGATGCAATAACAAGCAAATTGCAGTAATATGCATAAAAGACTAAGAATAACTACTACAAATTTATTCGAGCTTTAAGTTTTGTGTGCTACTTTTCAAAATAATTTGTAACCTTAATAGGTTCATATTCTTTATTAATTTTAAAGCATAAATTTGAGTTTCTAATAATTTTTCAAATTTTTATGATGAAAGAAGAATAATTTGCATGCTCTCTCTTCATTAATAAACACCCAAAATAAAGACAAAAGTAATAATATATCAATTTCCTTTAAATCACTGAGAATATTAAAATAATATGTAGAAATAACCCCAAATAGCTCCTCCAAATATTTTTAAGCATTTGTTTTTTGTTTTGGATCTCTTCAACGTAGCTTTTAAGTTCCGGTTATAAGTTTTGGTATCTTAATTTATTTTTTTGAAATATTTTTCCTCATAAATGTTAAGGAATTGAGAAGCGTCGAGCTTACAAATCTTCTTAAAAACGTAAATCTCTTTATGTTTCTCGTTACTCCTCTTTTAGTTAAGTTAAATTAAACCAATTTCTTTGATGTATCAATGAGAATATTGCAATAATAATAATTAAAGTGTAGAAATAATTGCACGGAATTTATTTGAGCTTTAGGTTTCTTACGTCACATTTCAAAATGAGCTTTAACTGTGATAGCTTCAATTTTTTATTAATTTTATAGTATGGACTTGGATTATAGTGTAAAAAAATTGCGTTAATAAACTCCTAAAATAAAATCAAAACTTTTATAATTTAATAACTTTATTTAGATCAGAACATTGAAACAATATATAGAAAAGACATGCAACAAATTCCGCAAATATTTTTAATATTTTTTTGGTTCACTTTAACGTAACTTTTAAGCTCCGATAAAGCTTCGGTATTTTAATTATTTTTTTAAATGTGTCCCGTTATTATGAATATTTTGGAATTGTGAAACATCACGCTTACATAAAAATTCTCTTAAGGACTGAAATCTATTTATATCCCTTCTTAGTCAATTTTAGTAAAGTTTAATTAAACCAATTCCATTAATGTGTCAACGAGTTTATTCCAGTAATAAAATAAAAGTGTAAAAAACTGCTCTAAATTTATTTGATCTTTAGCTCTCAGAAAGCTTCTACAATTTTTCAAAATTATCATCTTACCCTGGTGAATGTTAAAGAAATTTGAAGTAGCCAGCTGATCTCTACATTTGTTTCCTTCCAAACTACGTAGCGATGCAATAATCATTTTCAACCTACGACAATTTTGTATTAAAGTATAAAATTACTGAAAAGAAATACTATCGCAATCTAATTAGGCAATGAAATTACTGGATCTACGCATAAAAGTATCAACAGTATTTTATATCTTAAAAATAGAAGTAACTCCAATAACTTTCAAATTAATCCCCTATTTTGAAATTTAGTTAATTACTTATATAATATTTAAAACAGTTAATTGGAACGATTTCACCTGTAAGTAGTAAAGAACCTGAGTGTGGGGGATGCCTTACATGTAAATGTTTGAGGTAACTGTAGGTTTAAGGCACAGTAACTTGGTCTAAGAACACAAATCCGCAATTTATTTATTAAAGATCTTAATAAAGTTTTTCAGTCAAAAAAATAATTGCGAGGTAACTAAAAGTATATTAAAGACAGTAAAGTTTACAAAAATTGAGTCACCAATAAAATTTAATTAGTGAAACTTTTAAATAAATTAATAAAACAATGGATGCATTAAGAAACTTAAGGGTTAAATAAATTTAATTTTCTAAAAATTTTAGTTAAAAGAAATTTGAGTTTTAGAGATTGTATTTAAAATTGTTGGTTGATAAATTAATAATAAAACTTGTACCTACAGCGGTTTTCGATGCAGTAAGGAAAAGTCGTATGTTGCAATAATTTTGGAAAGTCACTTTCATGGTTTCTATAAGAATAATCCAGAACTAATCTGATTCACATTTGATTATTTTCAATTAAAAAGAAATTTTATTTCTTACTTATAATGCTTTGTTTACCTTAGACAAAGTTGAAACACTTTTACTTGCGCTAGGAGAGTCAATCCAAAATATTCAAGAAACCGGAAGTATTGAAACCTGTTATTGTAGATTTTAATATTAATCAAATCATGTTGTTGTTTTTTACGTTTGAAGAAAATTGTGGAAATTCGTTAGGTTGCAATGGTGCGAGTCTGGTTTTTGGTCGCCTAGACGAAGTTGATTTTGCGGTCAACAGCTCCGTTTCCACGCCATCGTAGTATATGAAATCGTTTGTCCATGACCATGACTTCAATCTATAAAAAATCAGGATCTTTCGAACCCACAAGTTGCGCATATAAATATCCCGAACGAGTTGACAGTTCCGTTATGCGATCGGCCAAAAAAACGTTTGCTATTGTTCCACATTTTTAGGCGCGGGGAATATTCCATTTAAAGAAAGAGAAAAGAGAACACTGAAAGCGTTATATAACAGGAAGTCGAAGAGAAATGAAACGACCGACCAAAATCGCCACGTCGTATCTAAGCCAAACCTAACGGTACCAAATACTTACACTTTAATGTTGTTTTAGGTCACCTCTCGTTCCTTGAATCCGCGATTGCGATTGTGGATTGCGCAATTTTGGATTTGTTAACGGGATCTCACCCGAACCTTCCCTAAATTCTGAGATTGATTTTTAAATTGAACTTTGAGCTTTTGGGTTTAAGTTAACTCGAGGAGTTTTGTTCCTAGTTGCCAAATTGATTGGGTAATCTTCCGGGTTACCTTGCAACTAGCAACTAGATTTTTTGGACAAACCAACAGCGGCTGGTGCTGCTGTGTTGCAACTTCTAAAGCATAACATGACATTCCTGCAAGTTATTTTACACGGAGATATTTAACCTAATTTGCGGCCGACTGAGCGAGAGGTGTTGCAGTATATCTCACTCTTCTATGTGAACTTGACCGCGAGCTTCAGTGTAACACTCTCCATGACGCAAAGAAACACTCTCTGCACTCTCCCACTCTCTCTTCTTCTTATACTCGCGCGATTTGCTTCTATTCGCCTTGGACTTTCCTAGCGAATTCCTACTGGGAAACTCAGAATATCGCAAAAACCAACCACCAGGGATCAAAATAATCAAAAACTTAGTAGAACGCGACATGGTGCCCCAATAATCCAAACTGATGCAAGTATTACCCACCTCACTAAACATTATGAAATAACGAAAGTGACATTCTGTATCAAATCGTAAGTTGCTTTTTACGACTACGAAACGTCTAAAGGAAAGTTGGACTACTTTAGGTTTTCTGGGTAAATAAAGCAAATTGTTGAATACAACAAATCGATTAAGTCCAACAAAAACTTCCTTATTACCCACGCACCAAAACACATTTTAACAAAAGTTTCCACCAAGCAATAAAGCGTCGTCTCTCCTTTAATAACTCAAATCGAGCTTAACTTGAAGGAAATTCAGATGCAGATCCAGTGTTAAGGGAATATTTTCAGTAGCGAAACGGGATAATAAAATTTATTTATTTAACAAATTCCGTATGCAAACCTCAATTTTTTTATTACCGTGATTCCTAAACACTATTTATTCTCGAAATAATTCTTCCGTTAACCTTTATGTTCTAGAAGACTAACGCGACATTTGTTTACGTTCCAATTCGTGATTCATCGAAATTGTAATTTCATCAAAGCACAGTTAATTTCGGCAAATCGAATTGGTATTCGTTTCCTGGTCCAATTCTCAGCAACACCCTTGCGCAATACCGCATTACGTATAAACAAAGTTGAACCGGCGAATTGGTCATGAAAATTGGCGAAACTCTTCTGAGAAAGAAAGTAAACATCCCGGTATTACACATTTATGATGGAAGGTGCAGGTGATCCGGATCGCACGATCCGGATCTCTGAAATGACCCGTTTCAAAGCCCCGTTCAATAGTGGTCGATTAATGAATATTATAAGATCGAATGAGATCAGTTGGTTCAAAACGTCACTAATTACTGGACCACCAGTAACTGAAATAATTCTAGATTTTTTAAGAAATTTTGTAGCAACACTCACATCGATTATTTTTTTTTTTTGATGAGTAATTGTCGACAATAGGGTGGATAATACCATTGACTTTTTACTTATAGAGATAAATAATCAATGGTAATACGTTATTGATATTGCTTCAATTTTGTCAGAAATAACAGTGGGCCTACTGACCGGGAACCGAGACCGACTTCAAAAGCGTTAAATTTATTGTCGGGCAACTCTCGGTCTCGTTCGTTTAGCTTTTCAATTTCAGCGAAGAGAACCATTGACGAAAGGCTGGTAGTAAAAACATAAAGATTCTAACCTTTTTAGTCCCTAAAGTAACCCGATCAATTTTCCTTATTCGTTCGTTCACTACCACTCTGTTGCAGTCACGAGTTCCAATGTTAGTCTAACATCTGTCATAATTAATCGCAAAATCGGGAAAGATTATCCCAATTTAAACTTATTTTTTGTTAATTTTGATAAAAATTTTACTTCTCTAATTGCTACCAAATGTAACAAACAAGTTTAGAAAACAAATTGAATTAATTCGAAAAATTCTGTTTATAATATCTGGGTTAGTTTAGTTGTTATAAAATTTATTGTTAAAACATACAATCAAATTTTGATGTCTTACTCGAGAATTTCATCGGCGCTCTCCCCAAGTTTTTGTCTTTTTTCTTTCCTATCTTGCTTTGTTCCTTAAAACAAAAATCTAATTAAACAATAAGAGAACTTTTGTTTAATTACTGAATAAGGTAGATTTTAACCAAAGTATTAAAGGTTAATAGAAAGTATAAGAATCAAGAAGCAACTAATTTTTTTAAATAAAAAATTGTTTCTAATGATTACGAAAAAAATTGAATCGCAAGTGCAAAATTTTACAATTGATGGAAATTATTTATAGTTTTGGAATAGAAGATTCTAACCAAATTTATTCTTGCAACTTCAAAATTGTTGTTCTAAAAATAAGATTACTTCTGCCATTATAATTTATTACTATATTGTGGCAATTTTCGCAATCGATTGGAGAAAGCTCGTCAAAATCTTGGAAATAATTACCAATTTTTTCGAAAATCAAGCAAAAATCTGCAATTTAGAAAAAATTGTACCAAATACAGAATTCCGTATAAAATTTAAAATCGCTTCGTAAATTTTGATTATGACTTGTAGAAAAATGTAATCGCAGTTTGGAAAACCAAACTAATCAGTAATCTCTACATCTATTTTTAGAAGAAACTTTTTCTATTTCGAAAAAATTTGAGGCGCAATTTTATAATTTGGGAGAAAATAGAAGTTAGTTACATATTTTTCATTTCAACATTTCAAAATTGGAATTTCTAAAAGTAAGTGAGCTACGAAACTTACGGTCTAAATTTGAGCTTCAATTTTCGCTTCTTTTGAAGTCAAAAAATGATCCCTTTCAATTTTGATGAAATTTGGCATTTGACAACAAAGTCTAATCGCAGTCGGTTGCTTGTTATTCTTTATAGTTTTCAGATAGGAAGTGGAGATAGTAAACAACTGCGATTCATCGATTTTAATTATGAAATCCAATTTGAATTCCTCATGTGTTTTTTTATTGAGTTAACAACAAAATATTTCCATCTACAAACTCTAAGTAGGGTTTTTGAATTAAAGATTGTCCCAGTAGCACCTCTAGATATTTATCAACTAGTTTTTGAAATTTTACAAAATGAAAACCTGCACTTTGAAGGAAATCAAATTTATACTCAAATTTAACATCAGCTCCATGATGATTTATTGGACATAATAGTTTTTTAAAAATCAAATTATTTACGACTTTTTAGCCCATTATTTATATATTGAAATAAAAACAATTCAAAAAATATTTCCTAGGTCTCATAGATAATTATGTATGACGTACTCATTTAAAACAATTGAAAATATTACTACTAAGTTTTTGTTTCAATTTGAAGTATACCTTTCTATTATATTTTTGAACCTTGACACGTTTTGAAATATTTATTATTTAGTTATACGTATATAAAGATGCAGTTGTTTTTAAAATTGTTCAATTATTATTTTTGTAAAATTTTGTAGATCGACGGGACGAAAATTGATACAATTTTAAAAATCGCTAAGAATTCAATTTTTTTAAATAAATTTCCATCACATGATTTTAAGGAAACGAAATTTTACCTTTATAGACTTTCCTCGATTAAATAAAAGTTCAGTGATAATTTCAGAAAGTTTAATTATCCAAACTTCTACAATAACAAAATGTTTTTCAAAAAAGCTTAAAATGATTGTTTTAAATTATAAATACATATCACGTAACACTTTGCGATTGAAAATGCAATAAAAATTTATAAACGTTTAAAATTACAAAATTAGCAATAAGTTTGAAAATAAAAATTTAAATTAGTGTTGAGAGTTGTAGAGTTTTACTGGAACACGGAGAAGACACCAGTTGTATCGTTGTCTTATGCTGGTTGATATTATAAAATTATTTACAATTTTGTAAAAGACAAAGTGTAAATTTACAAGTTTAATTATAATTAATTTGTTAATTTAAAATCACGTAATTGCACAATTCCGAAAAAACAAAAAATTAAATAAAAGTATTTGAGTAATTAATTTTAATAATTAAATAACCAGAGCTTAGGTCAAAATTTTGAAATAATCTTCAAAAATTGATAACATTTTTAAGTCTGACTAAACAAAATTTGGTGGGATGTTCTTGACTTGAAACGGCACCATGCGCCAAATTTCAGGTCAATTTGGTAGAACCGTTTCAAGTGTCCCATCATATCAGGTCTTCCAGTTAAAATGCGATTTTGAGTGACTTTCACACGAGTCGTCTAGAAGGATCGATGGGCCGATGCGACCAGTTGCAGTGATGTCTGCTGATTATTACATAAAAATGAATCCGGCTTGTCCAGAGACACCATTCTCTTTTACTGTTAAATCACTTTTTTCTATTACTTTCTTATGGTGCAAAGAGTACAGTTCGTTTCCAGCATGTGTTGCTATTGTTATTTGCATTCCACGTTTCTTACATCAGACCATCCCGTTATGTGTACATTCATAGAAAAAAAGGAGCCGTAAGCGGCTGATTTTCATCGAAAGATCGGGAGGGCATCGAATCCTATTTCGCATCAATCGAAAAATCATCGCCTAATTAGAACGCTAATGAATTCGCAAAAAAGCTTCCTCTCCAAAATTTCCATCATCGCTAGAATTTCGGCAATTTCCGAGCGTCAAAATCAAAAACACTTTTTTTTCTTCCAAATTGTTACGCGTTCTGTTAGTTGCCGATCAATTATGACAATCACCCCAAAAAATTAATCTTTGAAGTCTTCAACCATTGAAATTTTCATGAAACCTCTGCAGCTCTGAAAGGAATATTAAGGCGATTTTGGGAATTTTCTTCCAGGTTATGTTTGTTTAAAAATTTTTGACGAAAAATAGAGAAAAGAACGCGGATGTGCCGACATGAAAAAGCTGCTGATTGTGATTGCTCGAAATACATAATAATAATAGGTGGGAAGACAAAAAACAAGTACAGTTGTAGTAAACTTGGTCATTGGCACGGCTTATATGCAGTCGATGGCGAATTAACATCAATACCGATTGGAAAAAGTTAAAAATAAAAGTAGTTTGACCTTGACCTCGAAGAACTCCTAAAAATGTTAGAATGGATATTCGGGCCACACGGTGAGCCTAGCACCGTTAGATTTTAAATTGCTGCTGTTTTCATTGACCTTATGTTTTGTTTACACTCTGCGTCCAGCTAGAGTTATGAATAAATTACGGAAATTGCATAAGAAGCCGTACGCGTTCAATTACTTAACCCCGCGTCAATTTGCGTTAGGAAGTTCTAAATTGCCGGAATTTTCGGACCAATTCTGGAAAACAGGAAATCAAGATCAAAAGTATTCAGCCGCGTTCCGGTCGTTCAAGAACCGCCCTGATAAATAAACTTTTGAATGCTTTGAGTACAAAATCAGGTTTAGCTTAATAAGACTAAAAAACCACATAGGAAGGCATCCAAGGATAAACGTAACTGAGTGGTGGTACTATTAAGTCTTGTACTAGAGGCAGACACCGAATATTTAGAGACGTAAAAAGTTGTTTTAAAAATAAAAACGCCCACAAGGACTCTGCAGGTGAGCGTGTGTGAGAGACAAATAGATATTTCATCCCTTAAACCATTGTATAGGTCAAGGATTACAAGTCGACTAGTTGGTGGCGGGAAAAATTCTTCAACAATGATTCAAGGCGACGGAATAGCTATTTGATAATAAGATGTCAAAGAAGATTTTTTAATAGCAACAAATCGAGCGAGCTTTGAATAAAACATGAATCAATGAAATATGATGGGTTTTCTTTCATTGTGACCATGTGTTCGACTAACACGTGGTTGAGTCCACGTTTGCTTCAACTTTCACTAACAATGTATCTATTAAAGGCAATACAAATTGAGAACGCAAAATTAGTTCGCTCTTGCATGTTTATTCAATTAAATTGCAACTATTTTCCTCGATAAGTCAAAAATGTTTTCATGTCGTTGCTTGAAATATTAACAAACTCACCCCTTGAATTATTGACCATCCGTCAGCATCTGTGAAGAGGGGTTGAAACAGCTTTTAAATTTTACATAACATCACCGAAAATGATCAAAACACCGGTATCGTCTTCGTTCAGTTCCAAGTTGCAAGTAATTCGATATTTTAGTTCATAATAGCCAGTTTCCTGTTTTCGTTAATTAGGCAAGTTACTTGCAATTTTCAAAAGAACTTCCATTGTGGCAACAAATCTGAATGAGTTCAGGTAAAATATGATCAATAGTTGGAAAATAACAGATGTTGTCAGATTTGCAGCCGCCCACGCCAGGTAACCTTTCTGTTAGAAAACAAAAAACCACTGAAGTGTTAGAAAAGGATAATGTTACGTTATTGACATTTTCGAAAATTAATAGATTCCCCTGAAACGAAAGCGAAAGCTTTGCCTGCGTAAACATAGATCACCTGCATATTAACCTTTCAAAAATCGGCCCTAATGTTGCCGCAAATCTGCAAACGTCACTGATTACAAAGCGGAACCTTTCTTTGAATTCTACGAACTTGGACTAATTACGAAACTGCTATTTAAGACCCGTTTCCTGGTTGGTTTCAATTTTTTTATTAACCCAAACTCAACCGGAACGAAAACTTTGATCTTTTGTTCAACTCAAACGAGAGCAACTTTTCTTCCCTTATAACTTTTTGACGTTGAGAAATTTTAAATATTTTAGTCGAAATTTCAGTGTCCTTTCCCTTTCGGTCCGCTCCGGTAATCCCAGTATTGGACCAATAATCATAAAAATACCTGGAGCTTCCTAGTTTTTGCGCCATCAACGTAAAAACTTTGGAATTTTTAATCTAGTTGACGATAATTCATGGTTCGGTCAAGTCAAATGTTAATACGTTGAAATTTCCCCAACTCAATTGGTTATTTCGCTTTTAATAATCACAAAGTAAAGGTTTTTACCTGGATCTTTATAACGGCGGCAAGTTCTAATAAAACTTTTAACCCAAAATTTCCACAAATTGCCCCAATAAACGCGTCCATCTAGAAATTCCGGTGATTTATCGGAAATTATTGCTTGACTTTACTTGTTATTCATTTATGGTTATACAGGATTAATCTAAAGTATAGCAATGATCGTACATAAACTATTAGACATAAAAACTATTTGTCAAATAACTAATTTGGGGCCATATTGGAACAATTTTTTAAATTGCAACGTACTAATATTTTTACTCAGCCTGACGTAGAGAATTATTCTTCATACAAGCGCCGAATTACTTCTTTCCAGCATCAAACCCTTTATTTTTAAATAAATAAAAAAAATATTTTCATCTCTTTCGCCCACTTTCGCCTACCTAAAAAAAGAAAAAGTATCTCAGCTCAATTTATGGCCCTTAAGAATATGAAAATGTAAAATGTGGGAAATAGTGACAGTAACTGTGATTGGCGTTGTTGATTATGCATTGTGTTGGGGTACGTCCCCTCTTTTCAAATAGATCGTTTCAGTCGTTTCAGAGATCAAAAAGCAATTTTTTAATTTATCAAAAAATAAACGGCTTGATTCCGGAAAAAGTTATTCTACGTCTGTGTAGCGAATAATAATTTCGGCTAAATAGAAATATTAGTACGTTGATAAAAAAAAGTGGCGAATGTCATTTTTGAAAAAAATAAGGTCAAATCAGGTCTGAAAAAAGAGAAGATATCCCAACACAATTCGTAACAGATGACGATATGATCTGCGTTGTCAACTGTGCATTGTGTTGGGGTACGTCCCTTTTTTTTAAATAGGTAAAATTAGTCGTTTCAGAGATAAAGACGCAAATTTTTTCATTTATTGAAAAATAAACGGCTTTATTCAGGAAAAAATAATTCCAAGCCTTTATAGTAATAATATGTCAAGCTGAAATATTAATACGTTGCTATTAAAATAAAATGTTGTCATAGGTAAAACTGGCCGATGCCATCTTGTACAAAAATATGCTCTAATTAAGCATAAAAAAGAAGAAGGAATCCCATCATAATTTACAATCGATAACAAGGTAAGAATGTAACATTTGGGTGATAGTGACAGTAACTGGGATTGGCCTTGTCAACTGAGCACTGTGCGTTGTGTCGGGGTACGTCCCCTTGTTCAAATAGGTGAAATTAGTCGTTTTAAAGATAAAAAATCAAAGTTTTTCATTTATTGAAAAATTAATGGCTCGAATCAGGAAAAAATAATTCCAAGCCTTTATAGTAATAATACGTCAAGCTGAAATATTAATACGTTGCTATTAAAATAAAATGTTGTCTTAGGTAAAACTGGCCGATGCCATCTTGTACAAAAATATGCTCTAATCCAGCATAAAATAGAAGAAGGAATCCCATCATAATTTACAATCGATAACGAGGTTAGAATGTAACATTTGGGTGATAGTGACAGTAACTGGGATTGACCTTATCAACTGAGCACTGTGCGTTGTGTCGGGGTATGTCCCCTTGTTCAAATAGGTGAAATTAGTCGTTTTAAAGATAAAAATCAAAGTTTTTCATTTATTGAAAAATAAATGGCTCGATTCAGGAAAAAATAATGCCAAGCCTTTATAGTAATAATAAGTCAAGCTGAAATATTAATACGTTGCAATTAAAATAAAATGTTGTCTTAGTTAAAAGTCGCCGATGCCATCTTGTATAAAGATATGCTCTAATCAAGCCTGCAAAAAAGAAAGAATCCCAAAACAATTGACAACCGACAACGATGTGAGAATGTTACTTTTCGATAATAACGGGATTGGCGTTGTCAACTGTGCGTTGTGTTGGGGTACGTCCCCTCATTCAAACAGGTAAAATTAGTCGTTTCAAACATAAAAGCTCAAATTTTTTCATTTATTGAAAAATAAACCGCTCGATTCAGGAAAAAATCATTCGACGTCTATGTAGCGAATAACACGTTAGGCTGAATGGAAATATTAGTACGTTGCTATTAGAAAATTTTTTGTCTTAGGTGAAAGTGGCTGACGTTATTTTGTAAAAAATTATGCTCTAATCAAGCTCGAAAGAAAAGAAAGTATCCCAACACAATTCATAACCGATAACAATAAGAGAAGGTAACTTTTGGATGATAGTGACAGTAACTGTGATTGGCGTTGTAAGTGTGCGTTGTATTGGGGTACGTCCCCTTTTTTAGATAAGTAAAATTAGTCGTTTCAAAAATAAACGGCTCGATTGAGGAAAATAATAATTTCAAGTGCAGTGAATAACAAGTCAGCCTGAATAAAAATATTGCTGACTTAGGTAAAAGTGGCCGATAATGCCTCAAATTAGTAATTTGACAAAACAATTATTATTATTTCTTTAACTCAAATAGTTTAGACAAGAGAAACTTAGTTCCATAATTTAGACTAACAATGTATATCTTCTTTAGAGTTTTTGTTTTCCTTCTAGATAAGTTTTAACTGATCAATCAACTACTCAATCAACTTTTGTATGAACTATTTCGCATTTCTTTTCAATCGACAAATTCTTCAAATCAATTGCTGTAAACCACTTGCGAGTATTAAAAAAATACTCACAGCTATACCGCATTTCTAACATTATCCCGCTGTTTAGATAACGGCTCCATAATGTTATTCAAGCAATAAAGATACAACAAAAGATGACTGGCCGGGAAAGTTTTCTCTTCCGCCATAATTTTTTGCCCAAGGGAAGCTGTTTCAGTCAAATTTTATTGCCAGAAAATCGCAGCTTTTTTCCAACAATTTCGAAATAATAATCGTAAAAATATTAATAAATAGAAATAGCTCGTTTTAATAAAACAAAAATGATTTATCTTTAATTACGGCGCTTTAGCGCCTTATTGCGGTATCTTCTCCGCACTGTATTCAAACCGTAGTCGAAAGTTTTAACAAGAAGTTTAAATTTTCATTTAAATTAAGAAAAGCGCCAAGTCTGTTTGTGAATTAGTAATTCATGAGCCATATCATTTACTAGATGTCCCTAGCTGTGTCGGAGTAAACTTTATGGAGCAAGCGAAAGTTCAAGCTTTTTTGTCACAATTCATTTTCTTTCGTCACTTTTATTTAGCAGTAATTTACTTAATTATGATTGCAAAATTGTGATCCTCTCAGTTTATTGTTGTTTTGAATTGAAAACAATGGGTTAACTAGTGGAGGTTGTGAGCTAATTACAAATTAATTATGGCATAAATTTTAATTTGAAGAAAACGTTGTGTTTCTCTTGAGATTCCTCAGTGATGCCGGGGCATTAAGTAGCCGCTTACTTTGTACGTATACACTTAAGTTACTTGATTGCTTGCCTGCCTTGAGTTGGTAAATAAAATAAACACCCACACTCCAAATCTTGATTTGTTCCTATAGTGGTTTTGTGTAGGTAATATTTTTTCATTAAAAACGCCCTAAACCTGGACGTGTTTACTCTTAATTAATTGCCACGATGTTTTTTTAAATAGCAACAAAAGAAAGGAATTTTATTGATTTTGTTGATTATTCATGCATATTTATTTATAATTATACAGCAACTTTGCGTGCTCTGAAGTACTGAACTAAAATAGCTGATTTGGCGACAACCCTCCCCAGTTTTAAAATTCATAAGTTTTAAGGATAATAGCAGCCACTTAGTCAATTTTAGAAACAAGTATAATTAATAAATCAAGAATATAAATATTCATTAGAAATTTTCAGCAACAATTGTAATAGCAAACTGAGTCGTTTTGACATCGATCTTATTATTCAAGTTTTGCCCTTCAAAAGGTGGATAATTTGGGAGTTATCTTTACGTCTAAAGAAATTACATAACTTTCAGTTACAATTGTTTGATAATTATTCAAAAATTTGAAAAATGTAATTATTTAGAAAATTGAATTCAGAAATTTTGGTCAAACAATTTTGAAATTTCAAACAATTGCGGCCAGGGGTGGAAAAGTTCCGCAACTAAAAGGCCGCAACGTTTTCAAAGTTGCCTAGTCAAACCACCAAGCGTTATAAAATTATTCAACGTAAACTTTTTAATTTTAAGACACGTGAAAATTCAATAAAATTTATCAATTGTTGACTTGTCAAGTTGAAATTGCGTCACCTGTAAATCAGAGGGTTTTATTGGAGTATGTTGCGGGATAAACAGAGGGGCGCGCGTGAATTATAATCCGGTCCTGTGGCTGATAGACCGGCGTGGTGCAATATTAGGGGAGTTGCGACGCCTGCAGTATTCACGTGTCTCCACACTGGTAAGCTCCTACCCTGTTCCTTCTACTCCTGCTGTGTCGATCGCGTTTATTCGTTGTAACAACACGTGCCGGTAATTTATCCACAACTTATCAAACTTTCACAAGTGAGCGTCAAGAACCATAAACGGTACGTCAATTTTCGAAATTATCCAAAAAAATTCTACAATAAAACCGAACAAAGCACAAACAGTTGTCACGTTTTCAAAAATTTAGCAAAACATAAATTATTTAAAGGCAATTAGGGGCTTTCCGGTCAAGTTCGGGGTAATTAAGCAAAAAATCTACGCAATACCAGCAACAGGTAGACATTTATTTAAACGGAGTTAATAATTTTCCGTAACTTTAAAAAATTAAAACACAAAATTTATAAAAAAAAATTGTGTTTGAGCAAACTTTAAATAAATAAAAACGACAAAAAGCAGAAATCTTGCACGTTCATTTAATAAGTACAAAGTGTCCTACAAACTAATTTTCATAATAAAATTTACGTAGTTATAGTGTAAATTCAAGTTAAAAGTAGAATCGTGATGTTTACAACAGTTCAAGGTGCTGCCACTGTTTTTCTCTTAAAAGTTGGTATTTTGAAAAAGTAATTTCTACAAATACTTTGATAATTATTCTTTAATTGAATTTTTAAAAACCATTTTTTTTAAATAATTTGATTGAAATCAAATAAATTGATTAAATTAATCGAAATTATTAACCTTAAAAAGCGACAAATTAGTTAAATAAAATAAAAATTTAAATTATACATAAAGTGGAATTATTTTCCTACGTTCAGCCGTTTATTTTTAGATAAATAAAAAATTCCCACCTTTTTCTTGAAAACGCCCAATTTTACGTACCTAAAAAACGAGACGTACCCTAACACAATGCATAGTCGACAACGCCAAGAAAACATAACACAGTTACTGTCATTGTCGGCCAAATGCTACAAAATTATATTGTTGTCGACTATGAATTGTGGTGGGATACCTCCGCTTTTTTCCAGGTAGGTCAATGTGGACGTTTTAAAAAGATAAAACGGTCTGCCGTGAGGAAAAAGTATTTGGACGCCTGTACGAAGAATAATTTTTGACGTCACACTAAATAGAAATATTAGTACGTTGCAATTAAGAGTACACTGGAATTTAATTCCTGTAGTAGCAACAATGTTAGAATTAAAACAAAGTATTTCCGAGGATGTCTCAGTAAGTTGTGGGGGCAAAGAATTAAATGACTTTTATGGACCTCTCAATAAAATCCTTGTACCTTTCCCTGTAACTCATGTCTAAAGTCGTTATTATTAAGTTATTATTTTTAAATTTATGGCTTAAAGGTGGATGTTTAAGCAATTTCGTAAATTCTCTGCATAATTTCGGTGAATAATGCTTAGGAGTATTTGCAAAAAAATAAATTTAATTTTGTAGGTAATTATTTTTAAACTGTAAAACAATTAACATATTCAACGATTTATTTTTCTCTCAATGGTTAATCATAAAAATTTTAAAACATTTTTTACGAAGTGAAAAATCAAAACGCTTGAATCTTTTGTTTTCTCTCTGCGCTATAGAATTTTTTCTCAATTTTTCCATAGCAAAATAAGTTCAAAGAATTCAAGGATAACGCTAAATATTGTTACTTTTATTGTTTTCTGATCCACATTCGGGCATTTAGCAACTAATTTTATAAAAAATATTAAAAACTGATATGCACCAAATGTTAAATTCATCAGTTATATAATTCAGGATAACTTCCCGATCTTGCAAAATTACTCAAGAAAAGTGTAAATATTTTCTGGATGTTATAAAAGATGATCTCTTGTCGTGACGGATATCAACGCAACTCAATTGTGAATAATTGAACGGGGCCCTCATTAATTTCTTAATGTTTCCAATATACGAGGTTTGTCCGGAAAATAATTGAATTTACTCTATAAAAGATGCAAGGTTTCTGTAGATTAATGTTTATTTCGGTACTCGTCTTGGAAAGTCACGCAAAATTTTTCAAATAAGTTTTTGAAATAATTGTGTCGTTGCAAAATTTTATTTCGTTGTCCTAAAATCAATTTCAGCAGTTAAGAAGTCGTCGGGAATCAAACGCGGAAAATTGATTAAAAATGATGCAGTTTTAGTGTTGTTTTTCTCGATTTTTCAAAATTTCGCTTTTATGTGGCTGGCAGTTTACGTCCATGTAATTAAATATTTTTAACTTAATTTTGGTAATTTGTAAGGAAAACTGCTCAATTGTGGGGAGCTACTGAAATTGCGATCTTGAAGATTCCGGATGTAGGGTTACTTGAAATTTTGACAATTGCTTGGAATTTACATCATTCTGCATGAATGCAATGTATAAAGGAAACACGTTGGCCCTAAAATTCGATATCTCGTTTGTAAATAATGAACGAGAGGTAACTTTGTGTCCAGAATTGGAAATTCCCACTAGAAGACTTCTGGCTTTATTCGTGCCCGGTAGTAGCAATACTTTATTCATTACAATTTTTATTTACAACAGGAGAATGTGCGACTAGATTTTTCCTTGTCGCTTTGAATCTCGGAAAGCATCTCATCTAATATAAATGTAAACAGCTAAAGAAAGCTCAGTTAAATAGTAATTCAAAATAACAAATAGAAAAAAACCCGCAACAACACAGTCGATTTATCTCCAGCAAATTAAAGACAAAGGGAGCGCTAAACTATTTCAGGCTTTTCGAGCTTTTAGTCAACCGATGTCTATGAGCGAGCTATGTTGTAATCGTGACAGCAAAAGCGAGCTTCAAACAGACCACGTTTTCCTCACTTGCCAAACTGATAAATAAATGATCACTGAAGGGAATCGGATACGAGCCTCCTTAATAAAACGAAATAATTAATTAATTTATTGCAGATAATACCCAAAACCCGCTCTATTATCGTACTTTTTATTCGAAATAAAGTCAAATTGATGATCCGATGTTACGAAATTGATTAATTACTCATTGAAAAATAAATGTCTTAAAAGGATGAAGATTTAAATTAATTATCTTTTCTATTTCTGCAAAGTTTCTCATCAATTGGTAGAAATGTTTAATTTTGGCGGTCTGAAAACTTTGCAGTCTCATAAAATAATTAAAGTTAACCATTTGGCAGGTTGTCACAATTACTCCTCCAACTCCTCCCGTTTCAAGTTAGTCAGTGCTTGCGATTGAAGTTTATTCATTTCGAATCCTTAAATAAAATTGATTCGGCAAAACCGATTCAATTGAATTTTTGTTTATTAATTCCACTTGACCACACTAGATGC
Organism: Pyrochroa serraticornis; assembly: GCA_905333025.2. Classification (NCBI taxonomy): domain Eukaryota; kingdom Metazoa; phylum Arthropoda; class Insecta; order Coleoptera; family Pyrochroidae; genus Pyrochroa; species Pyrochroa serraticornis. The sequence goes on along the minus strand of HG995160.1, from coordinate 8,866,170 downwards.
GTTTAAGGAAAATCAAAGTTATTTTTTAAATTAACTTATGTAGCAATTGAAAGGTTCTGCCAACATAAACCCATAAATTATTTTCTTTAAGTTGGGTGTTGGTTTTGACGATGTAGACTATTTGTTGAGAAGATTCTAAACTCCCATCTTTTTCCTTTTATCAAAATTAGGAAGTTTCAAAATTTGAATATTTCCACATTTGGTGACTTTAGAATCGCTGTCAACTCTCCACAGTATATCACAAATCAGCAACTTCATTACATTACTAACCAAGCTTCTCCTGTCTAAATTATTTTTAAATACGCCCAGTTTTACCTACCTGAAAAATTTGACGTACCCCAACGCAATGCGCAATTGACAACACCATTAGAATATGCCACAGTTACTGTTACTGTCAATCAAAGGTAACATTCTCATTTAAATAATCTCCGCATTTAAAGAGATAAGCAGCAAATTTTCTTTATTTATTTAAAAATAAATAAATAAGTCGTTTCAAAGATAAAAGCACAGTTTTTTTGTATATTGAAAAATAAACGGTTTGATTCAAGAAAAAATAATTCCACGTCAGTGTAGCGAATAGAACGTTAGGCTGACAGTAACTGTGATTGGCGTTGTCAACTGCGCCTTGTGTTAGAGTATGTCCCTTTTTTCCAAGTACGTAAAATTAGTCATTTCAAAGATAGAACGCAATTTCTTTTTAATTATTAAAAAATAAACGGCTTGATTCAGGAAAATAATAATTTCACGTTTGTGTAGCAAATAACACGTCAGGTACGTGTAGTACGTTGCTATTTAATAAAAAGGTTGCCTGCGGTTAAAGTGAATGGTGCCATTTTATATAAATATTGCCCCAAATTAGTTATTTGAATGTTTTCAGTTTTTTTAAGTCTAATAATTAAGCAGGAGAAGTTTGGTTCTGTATTTTTGATTAATCCTCTATATTGTTGAGGTGACACAATTCCAAAAAAAAGAAGTTGCAGTTTTTATTTTTGTGACCTCTGCTAATTAAGAGACTACCCTTTCTAGGCTTAAAACTATTTTCTTCACTTTTAGTATCGTACTTAAACTGATTCTAAAAAAGTAAAGCTCTAGGAATTAATTTTGTATTATCACTCATCAAGAATTTTGTCTCCACTTGAGCTTTTTGCTTTAAATGGAAGGTTACTGGTTCAATACTTTATTATAATTATTCGAAAATCATTTGGATACACTTGGTAGATAATGTTAAGTGAAGATATTAAAAATAAATTTTTAAATTTTGTCAATAAAAAATTTCAACTTATGCTGGCGACTTCTATTAAATAAATTTTCGAAATTTTTCTTCTAACTCTACTTTTCCCAATAAATAAAAGAAACTAACTTTTCTGAAGTAACTAACAATACCGCACTACAATTTTTGAAATGGATAGCTTAACTTATTAACGTGGGTGCCAAAATTAAATTAAATTTTTTTTATACTGTATCTATCATTTTAAAACTCTAGGCCCATAAAAAGATAAAATTACGATATTGTTGCGGAGACAACAGATTGTCATAACAATAGTGGAAATTTTCGGGAAATGAGCGTCGAATTTTCGACGTATTTCAGGGTTTCTCTGGCAATAAGTAGCGACCCTTACTATAAAACAAACAACAACCAAACGTTGCCGTTCCCAAGGGATGACGCTAAAAATTTCGTAGGTTTCCCCAATTGTAATTATTGACCAGACACAGTTCGCTTTGAAAAATTAAACATTGACCTAACCCAACTACAATTGTTTTAATTGACACTAAAGAAACAACACATCGAAAATATTCGTCCATCAACGCTTTGTTCGAGCTAAAGACGTCGCGACGCCAGTTAAGTGAACATAAAGCGGTTTAATGATGTCGAATAAATAATAATGCGGCCGAAATGATTAATGTTCTTAAACCCCAGTTCCTGTCTTACATACAAATACGGTAATGTTTTTTTTAAAGCATTGGAAGTTTTTATTATTTAATTTTCGATCAAAATTTGCAACGTAAAGCAACTTTTCATTTAATAAGTGGCTGCGCTTTATGGATATTAGCTACATGCGCTGCGTTGTAATTAAATTATCTAGAAACAACCCTAAAACGGAAATTTAATTACACGATTTTTTCTAACTACTTCTACCGTGGGTTAATAGCCTTAATTAAAGTTATCGATGTTGCTCGGTGTTTAATGAAATTTTGAAGGTGGCGGCTGAATTTTGAACCAAATTATAAATTTGTTGTTAATTACTTGAATTCGACATTTATTTGGAGTTTTTCCGAGTCCGGAGTGGTGGCTATGATGGACGTAAAAACGATGCGTTGCCAGTTAATCGTTGTAAACTGGTTGTGGTGAAATTCAAATAGTCACAAAAACAGCACGTGGAAGCGGCCTTCGTGTTGTATTATCTCGAAAATGCGGCAACAAAGTTTCCCGGAGTCAGAGATGAATAAGCTAAATAGTCCGATTATCATTGCAAATCTGACAAATTTTCATATTGTCAAGCTTTGACGCCAAAAAACAATTTGCAGTTAATTATTGCTCTACTATTAATAATATTTGGCATTGTTATACCTATTTAGTTAGAGGAGGCCACAACGGATTAAATGGGGATGAAATTAAGTACTTGGTAATGAACGCCAGTAGCTTTCAGAAAATTTAGTTCATCGGGCGCTTTGGTAAAATTTTGTTTTGTGTCCGGCTTTACGCTAATGTTCTGATGTAGATCAAAATCGTTCAATTCTGACTAACAATAGCAAAATCATCCAATATTCAGGCCGTTACTATGAATTTCCAGGATTTTCAGGTAAATTTTGCTGCAGCTTATTAATAATCTCTTCAATCCGCTAAATTTTGTGTTTATATCACAAAATGCAACAAAATACTACTACAAACCGCTAGTAAATTCCCCTAAATTAAAATTGAGGATTATTTGTAAGCCTCCAGTAATTAAATATGAAGATAGCAAAGAATTTCCAACAATTGAAATCCAATCGATAGGTGCCATTAAATTATTTACATCTACCGAAAAAACTTCTTTTACAACTTCCATTTCCACGCCTTGCTTGAATTGTTGGTAATTGGATTAAATTCACTAAAATTTTCTACTAAAAAAAATTGCGGTGTTAACACTGATAAAAGTCTTAATTGGACGCAATTATTGAATGAACTTGTTTTTTTTTTATAGTTTGCAAAGTATTGTATTGTGGAAAAAAGTTTCAGAGACCGCAATATTATTATCAATTTATTCAATTTATATTGAAAAAAAATTCGGTTGTGGTACCACTGATTTTTTTAATAGCCAATTCTTAAATGTTTTTAATTTTGTTCGCAATGATTAATCGAAAAAAAATTAAATATTTAAATTAATGTGATTTTCCGTTAATAATATTCTTTGAAAACTAATAGAGATGGATTGAGCTTATTAAGAATTTTTAATAGTTTCAATTTTTTTCCCTAGGTGGAGTAATGTGCCACAACCATGTATAGCGTGGTAGCGCATCAAAACTTCAAAAAACGTGACCGCTCTCCTCGTCCTCAGATTCCCCAGAATGGAAGTACATCGACAGTTATCCACACCGAATCGAGACCGAGAAGGAAACTTTCAATCTATCAACGCATCTACAAATATTTCAAACAACAATTCAACCCAGACGAAGGTAATTTCAATTTTCACTAAAAGAAACAATAAGTTTCGCTATCGTTCGCGAGAGGGCGACATTTACTATTTTCAAAATTTAATCAATGTCAGAAAGTTTTGATACTACTCGTTTATTTACACTAGTAATAATTATTGACAACCATTATTAATGAAATTGATTGAATTTTGTTGTTTCAATATTATTTTAAATATTTAAAAAATTACAGCAAATAATTTGACGGCGTTTTCTTAATTTTAACACCACTTTGCTGTCACTGATGCAATTTTTAAAATAAAAAAGAAAGTGCACGCTATGTTATGGATGGAATTTTATTTCAGTTGCACTAAATTAATTATTTTTTGGTACCAAAACTCGCAGTAATTTCTTAGAGAAGCAAATAATTAATTATGAAAATGACTTAGCTTACGGACATAAAAATTATATCATCACACTGTAGATTGTAAAAGCTTTAATTCCACGAGAAAAAAACAAACATTGAATGCAAGAGTCATTAGCGGTGTAGGAACTAAAATAATTTTTTTTTGTTGTATCTGCATAAGAATTGCATCTTTCTTGTTTCGACCCAATGTCATGATATTCTATAAAAATTGAAGCAAAAATTGCACCTACACTACGTCCTTAATTTAATAAATTATATTGATTAAGTCAAACATAATTAATGTGACTACTTTCACTAAAACGTGTTAATTTACAATTATTTTCTTGAAATTAATAATTTAGAGCCAACTTAGAACAATTTGCCTGTTTTATAACAAATTAGACGCAAAATTTGAAAAGATAACAAAGTACGATTTGAAAGTAGTCTATACGTTGTTAATGCAAAAGTCTGCCAGGAAACTATCTACCAAACTACAAACTAATGAGAACGGGTCGTTACTCATAAATTCTGCAAAAGAAAACGAGATAATCATCAAAAGGAGTTACTTCCAAGGGAAAGAAATGTATAAAGGCACCTGGACATTCCCAGATGGGAATTACACAAACAAAATTAAATGTGTGTTGATATAAAAGAAGAGGGAAAGGTGTATAACTAACATAAGTGGTTACATATAGGGGCAGATGCTGGCAAGTATCTTGATGGGAATTGGGATGAAACCATAAATATCAGTTATAACAAATCTTGTAGGTAAAAACAATTATAGCAATAGGAAATAAGATTGCAAAGTAGGAAAGGTAAAAAACAGTATAAAACAACGTAAAAAATTAATTATTACAAATAAATAAGAAAGGAAGTATAAAAGAAATGTTAAATATTAAAATAAAATTGACAACTAAAACAAGTATAAAAAAGCTGTACAGTAATAACTGTAAATTAATTAGAAGAAAAACGAGAAGCAAACATGGGACAAAAGAAACATAAAAACAAAGAAAAAATTCTAAAGAACTGAGAAGGAGGAAAATATAATGAAAGACTCATAGAGGACATTAATTATAAAAGAGAATAAATTACAAAACTTTAAAGACGTGCTAAAAAACAAGAAGAAGAGTCTCCCATCAAGAACTTAAATTTATAAAAATAAAGAAGATAAGGGGGAGAAAATAAATACTCACAATATAGAAAAAATACTTTGGAAGACTATTAAACTTAAAAAAGATTATAAATATTATTTATTAGACTTTGGTTTGATTGCACAACCGTGATGAGAGTTTAACAAGCTGTTAGCGCCTTTCTAAAAAATTTATTCGATTTATGCCCAATCGCACAAAGCGTGATTAAACTTTTATCAAAATTTTGATGGATCATTACATAGCCATCCGCTGCTTTTTAAGAATTTGAAAAACCCAAAGTTAATGTCAGTTAAGTTTCTACAGAATACAATAAATTGCTAATGATCAGTTAATGAAAAAAATTTTTTAGAGGCGCTAACGGCTTGTTAAACTCTTGCCACCAGGCATAATTGATCAGTAGATCTGCATTCTGTAGAAATTTAGAATCAAGTACAGAAAACATGAGAATCTAAATACAATAAGAGTAATGCTTAAATTTGAAGGAAAAAAGTTGATCATAAACTTGCAAAAATTATTAAAACTATGGAACCAAGACCAGAATCTTTGTAAGAAGCAATTATATTCATAAAAAGGTGAAAAGATTGAAAAAACTAAAAAGAACGTGGAAGACCGAAATTAAGATGTATGAATGAAGTGAAGACGGACATTATTAACTAGAAGCAGAAGAGAAATTGAGAAAGCCATGCTTGCTCATTACATATATTAATCATTTCAATTGTACTCCCTAGAGGGAGTAATGCGACACAACTATCTATAGCGTGATTGCGCATCAAAACTTCAAAAAACGTAACCTCTATTATCGTTCTGAAATTCCTCAGAATGAAACTTGACTACACCGAATCCAGACCAGTAAAATCTCAATCTATCAAAGTATCTACAACTATTCAACCTAAACAAAGATAATTCCAGTTTTCGTTAAGAGAAATAATAAATTTCGCTATCGTACGGGAGAGGGCGACACATACAGTTTTCAAAATTTAATCAATACCAAAAAGTTTCCGTACTATCAATTTATTTACAATAGCAGTTCGACAACTACGCTAAACTATTATTAAAAATGATTTAGTTTTGTTGTTTCAATAGTTAAGATTGCGATTTTTCTTAATATGATAATCAATACTAGCAAAGTCAAAGATAATTAATCACCAAAGTTTCCCGCTACTATTATAATGTGTTAACAAGATACTCGCAATTATTTTCTGGAAAGTATACAATTGAGAAATTGTTTTAGAAATAAACTAAAAGTTCTGGATAATTTGCAAAATTCTGGTGGCAATTTTTTTTGGGGGTAAATTTGTTTTTATTTCGACCTAATTTTCAGTTGAGGTGTGTAAACATTTTATTCTAACGTCTCGACTTCTATGGAGCTCGCGATATTTATATTTGGCGAACCGATCAGATGTGTGATTCTATTTATAAAGCACAATAACATGTTTTGTGTTTGGGGATAGATGCGAGATTGCATTGTCTTTTTTGATATCGAGTTGTCAAAGTCACCCTAATATAGATCCAGTCAATAATTATTTATTTATTAAGTTTGGGAGAAATTTTTCAAATTATTAACAATTGTTCTGATTTTTGCGAGTCGAAATTTGGAATAAAACTGAATTTAGAAATAATTGACTTTTCGTTGTGAATCGGTGAAAATCGGAGGTACAAAAGCTTTCTAGAGCTTTGGCTTGAATGTGCGCTCGGTATTGCTGTGCGTTGCTATGTTGCTGTTGCTGTTGTTCGTCACACGTTGTCCCGAATACTTTCGAGTATCTTGCGTGTCCTGCGCTAAAAGCAAACGCATCCAAGAACGTGTACTTCAGTGCACATTGATTTGTAGATGTAACATAAACACTTCGTTTCGCGGTCGTCTTATAAATAATTTAATTAGCTCTATCACATAAAATTTTCAAATTTGCAAAATTTTTTTAAAATGTTCGGAAAGAAGAAGAAAGGTGAGTTACTTATGTGTCCGTAATTAATTGGCAATTAAGAGGATCAACTTTCGGTTAATAATGTTAATCCCGTTATTAAAGACATAATAAGGGAAATATGGAGCTTTTGATGAAACCCCAAGTGGGTCACAACTGCGTTACTTTCCTCAACGTGACGCTTTTACGACGACAAACGATCTTAGTCACAAATTTTATTTAGGAAGTTTGATATGTGGACATAACGCGGTTGTTATTTTTATGATTGTTTCTAAAATACGGAAATGTTTTTGTCACAATTAAACCGGTTACATCGAAGTGAAACGACCGGATTTTTGGCGAGAATCCGGCAAACTTTATCCCAACTGGTCCAACGTCTATTTTAAACACCGGAATCCCGCTTTGACGGATAACATCCGAGGAAAACGCCGACGTTTCCCAGTCGACAGCTCCAATATCAATTTCATTCCGTGAAAATTTCCAAATAAAAAATAAAACAGCCGCCGCAAAGTTGAAACTTTCGAAATTAAAGTGCAATTCGGCAAAATCCCGTCACAAATATAATGAAGGCAATAAAGCAACACTGAAATATCGCTATGGGACTAGTTGTAATTCGCATTTACAGGATGCAACAGTGTCCGCACTACATGATAGATATCCTGGAAAATTCGTTATTGCGACCCCATTAATCCTGCTTACCCTATAATCTCGTGATAGGACGTTAAAGAGAGCGTCAAGTTTTGCACTTTACATTTAAATATTCCCAGACAGTTCTGCAGGAATAACTCGCAGGAATTCCGGACGTTTTAACGTTGTTGAATATTGCGTGCGTTTTTATCGATGAATAGTAAAACGTTGCGAGTTCCGGAAAAAATATTCTATTACACCTCTCCACATTATTGTTTGAAAGCACGAAATAAGTTAATTTATTACAAAACAGTAATAGCAAAATTAATCAAAATTTATTTATGGAAAATTTCTTTTGTCGTGGAAAATTGAAATTGAATTTCACAAAACTCATATTCAGAAAAGTATTGCAGGAATTTCCACTATCCTCAAAATTGTTAACGTTTTGCTTTCAACTTTTATATACGAACTAGTTTTAACTAACAAAAAGAAATATTAATTGAAACCTGTCGGTTTTGAATTCATATTTTATTTATTATAAGCAATTTGGTTTGAAATTAACTTTAACACGTAATTTTTTCTAGTAATATATTTTCAATAAACACAAAAAATGTTTTGCACAGAAAGTTTGTTGAATTGTAAAATTTACAAAAAAATTACCTCAGCAACAAGAAACTTCAACAATATTTATTTAGCATAATGATCGATTGGATGTTTAAATTTTGTTTGTAACGAAAGATTTGGGGATGGTAATAGCAAATTATTGGAGCGTGGTGGTGGTTGTAGTTTAAATACCACTTTAAATGTTTCGAATTGATAAAGTCTGAACACGAGTTTGTAGAAAACCGCAACTTCATTCCAGTTCTGTAGCAACTGCAGGATTCTCGAATTAAATGTGAGTAATAAATTAATTTCGTTTAATAGAGCTGTCAGAATCAACAACCTCTAGTAATATTTTTACAAAAACATTAACGGTACAAATTAGCACCTTGAAAAAAATTAACTTTCTGTATAGAACCTGGAACAAGAAACTCTTCTAACCACTAATCAATTTGTTGATAGGAATAATTAAAATCAAAATAATATTTTTTTCTTAACTTGCAGCTATTTCAAGCTAGTTTAGCAAAATTGATTGGCATTGCTCATCTATTTTTTTTTGCACGACAATACTAAATTTTTGTACTATTCTAGTAAATGTTTTCTGATTATTCAAGTTAGTCATACGATAAATAATTTAGCCAGGAGAAGTTTATTTTTTACTTCTTACTAACCCTGGTGGAAGATGAGGATAGGTCCCAGAACGCTTTCATGCGGCACTGACGACTTAGTGTCTTTTAAATAATTTTTTGAAATATATTAAATTAATTTCTCCATATATTACTTCTAAAATGTTCAATTTCTAAATTAAGCTTTGTGCTACGCTTTATTAACTCCTTGTGCAACATCGAGAAGTAACGCTGCGTGTGAGCAATTAATCAATTGTCAAATGTCTTTGTTTGAAACCAAATTGGTAGTCCGAGATTCTATCAATGAATAACTTCAGTTTTGAGATAATTGGCAGGAACGACATTGCGGGGTTTTTTTGTGGCATAATTTAAGTTTGATTGCTCTCCTGAATTGATAATTCGGTGCAAAAAATTTTTTCTAGACAAAATTTTCAATAATTCTTTTAATTTCGTCTACAATAGGCAACAAGGGAAATAATTACGGTTTTACAGTTTTATGCTTTCTCTAGTAATTTAATTTGTATTGAATTACGTGTGAATTTATTTTATTTTAATTTCTTTCGACCATTTTTATTGTCTCAAATAAGAAGGACTGACATTATGGGACTTTTGATTTTTCTTGTGGCAGAAAATAATTAAATTCTTCTTCCGCAACTGATTTCAAGTAAGTTCATTTTAATTCTTCTTTTAAGCGTCTTTTTTTCAGAGTTATACTATTAAGAATAGTTTTGTCAATGAGATCTATTTTTGTTGTTATTTTTCCAATAAATCGGCGTTATTATTACTGTTAAACACGAGAAGGCAAACCGCTAACGTAACAAAATGTAACGTAAGAATGGTGGATGCGCCGGGTGAATTTCAGGTAAATATCACAATTTTTTTTGAAAAGTGCCTAGAATCTTGAAATATCCTAATTGGTTACCAAACACAAATTTCGTTTTAGGGGAGTTAATAGCTAGGGTGCATCTTCCAGGAGAATAACGTACATCCTTTATAATCCACGTCGTGTTTCCAAACAATTACGGCTTCCGATAAACGCTTTAAAATCGAAACCACCTGCTCGATTTTCCTCATTTGGTGTTAATTGCAATCAAATGTTGCTGGCAGTAGCTATTACAGTGTCAACCCTCGATAGCGAAGCTCGTTTAAACCAGCATCAAATTTATCCCAAATCTGAATTAGTTTAACCTAATTAAAAGTTCAGTGAATTAATTAATCGTTGCAACTCGCATCTCAATAAACCAACGTTTTTGTTTCACTGATTTAGTTGAATTAATTGTAGAAATTTCTATGCGGGTGAGGCTAATCGAATTGACCCACATAGCGCTGGCCATTATTGGGGAGGAAATCGCGTCTTATTTCCGGTGGTCGGTTTTGAATTAGAACACGACGACATTTTGAATAATCGTCTTTTACCCAGATTTCGACACTCGACGTCTTAATCTTGTCACTGCTATTTTTCAAAATTGAATCTGTCAATAGCCGAGAGGGTATAAAATGACGTTTCTAACGTCATTGCGGCGGCTTTACAACCGGATATGCTACAAACAGCAAAAAATAATGTTATAGTCACAAAAAGTTATCTACACAGAGTGAGCTTTATGGTGATCAATCATACCAACCTAAGTATGCTTCTTTTACGACCGCTTTTTCAGTTTGCCTGAAACTTCAGGAAAGCGCCATTTACACGGATTTCCGCCCAAAATTCAACTGTTGTTACAAAATTTTAAATTTAATAAATGTCTGGCTGGATTTATGCAATTTTTTGACGTTTAGTTTGTATTCATAACGGTTGCATGTAATGCTTTGGGAGTATCCCAAAATCCAACTAAAACAATTTGAAATTCACTTCTAGGACGTTATTTATGATAAAAGCTGAATGGAATTTGCAATATTGTCACGTTTACCAGTTCAATTTTTCTGTTTAACACTATAATAGTGTCGAGTAATTGCAATTAATTACCGCAACACCTTCTAACGAACTGACGTTTAGCGAATATCGATCCAAATAAATTACAGGAACTTTCAAAAACTTTAAAGTTTTCAGTTTATTAAGTGCAGGTACCTTAATATAATACAGCGCAATTATAATAAATCATCTGCAAGCATTAGCCAGAATCGAATTTAAAATTGGAAGCGTCATCCGGGAAATTAGGGAAATAATTCGCCGCTAGTACGTGATTGTTTCATTGAGGGTGTCACCCTCTGTTGATTGTTAATGCTAGTTTCACAGTTCGGTAGTTTTCGGTCCTTTATTAATAATTCCTACATTTCATTTTAATTACTACCAATTTTACCAATTTTAAGTTTACGCTTAAAAGTATAAAAATAATTGTATAAGAAATTTGTTTATTTGAAAATTTATAATTTTTGAAATAATTGCATAAAACCAACGCCACTCTTAAAGTTATCAACTATATTTTTAAAAACTCAAACTTAAAAAATTAACAACACTCCCATAAAGTACTAAAGTAAAATGGTAAATTTTCCGGGACTTTAAATTTAGTTTTAATAAACCCAATGAGGTTCCTGAAGAGTTTACAAAACGCGAGGGCGGAAAGCGGGGCAATAAATAATAAGTCCAATGGTTTCCGTAATATCTGGGGGTAAAAGAAAACATCTGCTTATTTGAACAGAAATTTGCAGTAACTTGTGCGTTAATTTTTCTATTTTTCTAGGATAGCAATAAAATTGTTTAATTAATTATTAAACTCGTGTTTTATTTAGTTTGGATTTGCTTTTTAAGGGATTAAATAAATAATCTTAGAAATTGTGTGTTTAAGACTTCTCCCCAAATTTAAAAGAGACGGAGCGATATTGATTGCTTTTTTCACTTAAGCTTCCCCGGCGTTTCAGTTTCGATGCAAGAAACGCCTCATTTGTATACGAAAACAAATTATTGCAAGTAACAAATTAGCATGTTACAATAAAAAACAATTACTAGCAAAAACCGTTGGGGTTGTTTTCGATATCGCTACCCTTTTTTGTTTATTCAAAATCCAGTGCATCTTAACCAAGTTAAACAAGATGATTATTTGATATTCATAAAAGTATGTCCGAACAGAAGGGACGACTCAATCGAATTCGAAAAACTCTTTTACAGCTTTTGCATCAACTTGTTACTATAAGAAAAAATTTACATAAACCGAGAAAGTACATAAAACCAACCCTCGAGTTTTATCCAAACGTAAAATTTCCGATTTATTCAAACGTTACGGAGAATAAAACGCATCAGCGTGTTCTCACTAATTTGAAAAATCCCCAAACTACCGGAAATCACGCTAATCACAACTTAACGAAGCACTTACATAATTTTTTTGTGTTTCCCACTTTACTCATTTTTGAAAATAGAGTTGCAATTATTGTTAATTTTTCATTATTGCGATATGAGAATTTTGTGCATCCAAGCGTTGTTAGTAACGCAACCTGCAATTTTGAAAGCGACAATTTCAATGTAATTTGCAACTTTTCAATATCACGAATATGAAATATTGCTATTTTCGAGTTAATTAAAATTCAGTTACGTTAATTGCAGAATGATGTACTGTCAGCACAAAAGAACCCTTCAAGTCCCGCCGTTGCAGTAACAATTTATTGTAAGGGACGACTTGGCCCAACTACAATGAAGTCGGCATCGAATTGTTTCCAGGCAGTAATTTTTCTTAATGAAACCAGCTATATTTATAAATAATAGCAAACAGCAACGAGAGAAGGTTAATAGCCCTTATAATTTTAAGGGGGTGGGTGTAATTTACAAAAATAATTTTCAGCGGGTGTTAATGGTGTTGTTTAATTAACGTGTCATTTTCGCGTTGTAAATCGTGACTTTAACCCTATCATTCGACAGAGTTCCTGTGTAACCCAAGAAGATGACTGCGTTAACGTGTTATGAATAATTTCGAAACTCGCCTGGGGGTCCAATTAACCCTTCGTCACTTTCCGTGTTTTCGCTGTTTTTGGGGACACAAATCGCTTGTAAAAATGCCTCAAATTGTGTCGAGTATTAAGTGAAAGAGATCGGTCGCATTAGTTTGTACATCAATACTTTTATAACGAAAAAGCATTGGGCAAATAGCCAAAGAACTAATCGGGTGGCCGAACATTAATTTAATATGAAACGGCCGCCACCGCGCAGTCAAGGATTAAATATAACGAAAGCTTTATGTAATCTGACAGATTGAAAGGCCTTGGTAGGATACGCATAATTATGTTAAAGGTTAATGAGAAACCACAATTCTGATCAAATTAAATATAATTTAGGGTAATTTTTTAAATATTTTGAGCAATTATTTTGAGTTGGTATATTGTCAAAATGCAGGAGAGTTTTAATGGAAATTGGGCCATTATTTCAAAATAAGCCGAATTAGCATCACAATGTGGAGCAAATAACAAACGATATCTGATCGCACAGCCGGACCTGGATAATTACAAACCCTCCATTGTTATTATTATAGTTCAACCGTGGTTAAAGCAAAACGAAATTAAATTTACACACTCCACAAAATATAACCATAATAACTATTGACAGTTTCAGAATTATCACGGGTGAAAAGACAATCAAAAAGCAAATCACATTGATGAGTCCGCTGTCTCCAAATTTGATATAAAAGAGCTTTGTCGTTGGAAGCTTTGATGTATATATCAAGCTGGATTAAATGATGTGTCCATGTTTACTTTCACTTCTCATCGATAACGCATCACAGAGTTTCATACAAAACCTTGAAAAAATTTGCCGACAAATTAAGTGACAATCTACGATAACATGTAGTTGGAGTAGAAAATAACAAGACTTGCTACATTTTATAGAATTTTCTAGCATCAATATAAAGATTACTATAATTTATATACACAGTCCTTAAGGGTGCGGTTTAGTTGTTATTACGGAGCATTGTAGATGTTATAGGTATTTTTCTTTGCTTTTAAATAATTTATACACCTCAATTAAGGAATTAAAATAAATTTTAAGACAATCGGTCAAGTACTTTTAAAAATTTTCCTAAGTTGCTTACAATTTTTTTGTTTTTTTTTGAAAATCTTTTTATACAAGATTTTTAAATCATTGTCTTTTAGGCTTAATAATTTTTTTTAAGAGTTTGCTTTAGTGTAAGAGTTTTGATACAATGACATTATGGCGAAATAGTCTTTAAAAAATCTAGAAAGTAATTGTGCCAGTATTTAGGAAAATTTCTTGAACTGCTTAACACAAGCTGCAAATTGACAGCTTTTACCATCCAAGTCTGTCGTTTTTCTTTTTATATATTTGTATATAGACTGGGTAGTCAGATACAGAAAAAGCTAACACTTCGCTAAAATGTTTGCTCCATACAACATAAGCGACGACGAAGTTAATAACTTCCTTAATGCAGCATGCCAGTTATTATTACCCATTAATGCACTCACATCAGGCTTCTGGTTTTGACATGATTGTTGGAGATATCTTAAAGCATCTCTTTAGAAAGGCTATTGTCTTACTCACAACTATCTTCAATAGTATGCTAAGACTTTGTTATTATCCTATCCAGTGGAAGAATGCACAAATAGCAACGACTGCTAAACCTGAAAAGCTATCAACAAAAGTCTCATTGTACATACCTATCAGTTGACTACCACTAATGTCTAAGTTGTTTCAAAGACTCTTGCTAATACGAATAAATGAGTTAGTTGCTATAGATGACTTAATTGCAGAATATCAGTTTGGATTTAGACAATGTTATTCAACAACACAACAATGCCACCGGATCGTTAATAATATTAAAACCTTTATATTCTTTGACATACAGTATATTTTGACAAGGTCTGGTACCAAGAACTTTTAAATAAATTAAAATTGCAGATGTCCACCCTAATATACCTAAAGCGACAGATTTTTCTAGTTAAAATCAAATCCCCATTACCTGATTATCAAACTGTCAAATTCAATGTCCCGCAGGATAGCGTTCTAGGACCTCTTTTATACTTACTGTTAAAATCCGACATTGCCCCTGCTGATAATATGGCTACATTTGCCAAAGACACCATATCCTGGTATCAGATCCAGATCTCGACAAAGGCTCACAAAAACTTCAAGATCACCTGAATGAGCTACAAAATCGGTTAGATTGTTTAAAAATAAAACTAAATGGTGAGAAGTTAACGCAGATTACTTTAACTATGAGGAAAACCGCTTATAATTAAATCCAAATAAACAATTTGCTAATTCTGCCCAAAACTGAGGTTAGGTCTCTTGAACTCTATATGGACCAAAAGCTGACTTGGAGAAGTCACATCTAAGCCAAAGGAGACCATTTAAAACTAAAAATCAAGCAAGTGAACTGGATGATAAACAGTAGGGCTTAGCTATCAACTGAAAATAAATAATTAATATATAAAATTATCCTAAATCATATGTGATCCTATGAACTTGAACTGCGTGGATGCAGTAAATTCACCAACACAAAATTTTACAGACATTTCAGCCAAAATATCTGCCTATAATAATCAATGTTTTATAGAATGTACCTAATGCAATTCCTCACAATGACTTAAAATTCCCATACATAAACATAGTAACAACCACATATGCTATCGACCAATTGAGGCAATTGTAAATTTTTATATCAATAAAAAATATTAAATGTATATGGAATGTTGGAGTATTCAAGGGAATACACTAAATCTAGTTTAGAAGATTTAAAAAAATAACTGTTACTGATACCAAGAGAAGAAGTAAAGGTATGGAGCAAATTATAGAAGAACATTGTTTATTTTGATCAAGAGTAAAACTTACAGCACCCCATTAACTAGAGTGGCAATAAGAATAAGCCTAAAATATACAACAAAAAAATCAGATATATAAATAAATAAAAAATAGCTTAGCAATAAAAATATTTCAAGATTATTTACGGCTATCTACCCATAAATTGCGGGGAGCAAAAGTTGAGTCTCTTTATGCCTCATATTTCTCTTTGTTTTATTGTTTCCCCCATTTTATCTTGCCAAGTTCTCTTTGTCGGTCTTTTTGCGGTCTCTATTCTTATCTGCTTTATTTTTAAATATACTTTAACCGTTGTAGTTGGTCTTATTTCTTATTTTTTATATTATTTCTTTTGTTACAACTTTCTGTTTGTATTCTTCTTATTATTGTCCAGGACTTTTTAAGGTTCTCTTTCTAAAGTTATTTGCTACTTTGTTCCCAAGTATATCCCACAATTTTATTTTATTTTCTATTATTTGTTATGTTGATACTTGCTATTCTTCTTTGTTCCATTGCTTCCTTTATTTTGTTTTGTCAAGTTTTCCTAGGCTTTTCTCTTCCTTTTTTTTCTGCAGTCCTTTTGCATATATATCTCTAACTATTCTCATCTCCTTTATTTTCTTAATTCACTCTAACCGATTTAATTGATTTTTATCTTCTAATTAGCTTATCGGTTTTACATTTTGATAATTTCTAAATATTTCATTTTCAATTTTATTTTACTTTGCCCTGCTCTTTATTTTTCCTATTATGTCTTTTATTATGATTTTATGTTTGTATTCTTTTTGTCTTTATCCAGGACTCTTTAAACTTCTCTGTCTAAAGTTGTTTGCTACTTTCTTTCCAAATATATCCCATAATTTTCGTTTCATTTTCTATTTTTTTTTATGATTATCCTTGCATTTTTGTTGTCGTGATACTTAATTTTGTTCGTTGTTTGTAGATTAATCTTCCCTATTTTTTGTTTTGTCAAATGCTTTGTTAACGTTTGCTGCCCGTCAGTAAATTTTTCATTATTTCTGTTATTCTATATGTTGGATTCTTCTAGATTATTTTATATTAGCATTAGAAATATTTATCTTCTTTCTGTATTTTCAAGTTTGTGATATTATATTTTGAAGTTGATTCTTTTCTCTAAAATTTTTTCTTGTTTTCTCCTTACTGTCATTGATAGCAAATAGTAGTCGTTTCCTATTTCCGGTCCCTGTTTTGATGTAACATTCACAAACAGGGAATATTTGTTAATTTAATAAATCTAAGTCGAAGCTTCTTTTTTTGTTTATATTTTTTAATATATTTTCATGTTGTCCAACGTTTTATTCTATTCCTTGGTCTTGACTACTTACTCCTCCGCTTATGTAGCGCATTATAATTATTTTGTATTTGCTTTTATCTATTTCTTGTCTATTTAAAATTAATCTCTTGTTTCTTATTTTTGCTTTTCTTTCGTCTATAGGCCACTATTAATATACATTGTTTTTTTTCTTTAATATTTATTGACACTACCTTTTATTTCATTCGTTTGTGTCTTTGGCTTTGCCTTATTTTCTATTAAAACTAAACCAACGCGTTTTTCATCCATTTCTGTTTTATTTCTGTTATTTTCATGGAACCGGAGTGTACTTTTGAGATTCCCTCTATTAATTTTACTCGTTTTCCATTTACGCTCTTGAGGCATATGCACCAAACGATAACGCAGAAGAAAAATTAAATTTTTTGGAGAGATAAAAAATAAAATAAAATACATAAAGGCATGATGATTAGCTAAATTCTGCAACAAAATTTAATATAACAATATAATATAAAAATAATAATTAGTTAAATTTAGCAGCGAAATTTGATACTATTCCATCATTTGTGCTACTTAATATGGAACGCGCAAATGGCGGAGGCGCCGGGTGAATGTTGTCTAAATGAAAATCAATTTCGTTATATGTGAAGCCTCATATCGATTGAAGCATTTTACTTTTTTGTTTCTAATCTAATATTTGCATAAACATAATTGTTGCATTTCATGTTTAATAAATTATTGGCTCACAATAATCAATTTTATTCAATTTCTCGTTTAACACCTAAATAAATTTTTAACAAATATTTTCCTCTACTTAGATTGCAAAAACATTTGACCTAATTCTAAAAGATGCTGAAATTATTGACAAACTATCAAAAAACCTACAAACTTGCTTACTTTTCCAGCTTCCGTCACATTTGCGGTATGTTGACTTACCGTAGAAGTGCTTTTCCACTAACTTGTTTTATTTATTCTACAACAATTTTTTCTTCAACATACCCGTTAGTCGAAACAACGCAACATTGCATGACTATTATCAAAAAAAATTATAAAATTAACCATTATTAAATCGATTATTAAATACTAAAATTTTGCGGTCACGATTTTTGAGAAAAATTATTTTTAATTATTGCAAGTATTTAATGAAGTCCTTAATATTAATTGACGTCTGTTGAAGTGAATCACTTCGCGCTTGAGCTGAAACAATCTTTGTGGCTTTCCTTTGAAACAGAAGCTGACTTGGTGCTAATTACACGCCGCTTATTCGTGAATCTCGCAATTAGCGAAATTATAAATGTATGCATTAAATTGCGAAGTAAATAGTAACAAAGCGTTGAGTTACTTTATTAATTCAAAAGTTGCGATGAACAAAGCAGATAATTCTCTTTGGAATTCTCTCTTTTTATTGATTTTCAAACTAATTCATTGGCTTTGTACAAAACGTTAAACGACTTCAGCATTTACAATGGTTGTTCCGCCAAAACTTCTTGTGGTGTTTGAACGTTTCCGGGCTAGCGCTGCGAAATTCTTGAATTGTTTTCGATAAATATTTCTAAGTTTCGATTAAAACATGTAATAGGTTGCTCGTGTTAGGGGTCGCTGTTTTTAAAGCTTTGAACCGCGCATGAAGTAAAATATTGAAAAATTTAGATGTCAATCATTTTATTATTTAATTGCGCTAGAGAACTTACGCTTGGAGAATTTAGATTGAAAGTGACACTCCAGTTTCTAATGAAACTCGTTTTTTTACTTTACTTCAGTTTTTCATGTGGTTATTGTTGTTGACAAATTTCCCATTATCGACTGATCTGAAGCACTGTACTGAATTACGTCAGACATGTCGTCTGGTCCGTTGGGCAATATAGTGAAAGTTCTGATGAAATGTTACAAGTCTTGAACATATCTCCGTAGTTATGTTACATTTCAAACCACAAAATTTGCGACTTATAACTTGGAAACCCCGTGGGTTAATTTCGACCCGGGTCACAAAACTTTTTTGCTACTCCCCCGACTTTTCATCAACTCGACAAAATTTAATTAAAAAAATTAACTACAACAAACAAAGACGGACCAACACAATTAAATGTTAATAAAAACAATTTTAAAAACAAGGATTGTCACTGCTAAGAAACGTTGCGGATTTTGCGCAATTGTAGCTAGAATTCAAGTTTAAGAAAGTATAATTGATGCAGATGATAGATAGCTGGGTTCAAGCAATTTCAGTAAAGTGAGACTTTACATTTTTTACTGAAAATCGCATTTTAATTGAAACATGGAATTTAATTAGCTAAAAAAATTAAGTTAGTTGTGTAGCTAATTTAATTAGGCAATGTTAGCGTGTTTATGGGCCAACCCCCCTTAGTTTTTTATTGGTTACAAATATAAAGTTTTGCGTTAACCTGAATATTATTACTTTTAAAAAGCTTTTAGAAGTTGAAGCCAGATTTTTTATTAATAAAAATCAAACTGAATTGAGAAATAATCAAAATTTACTAAGGAGCGTAAAAATCGCACTCAAGGCTTTGTAAGTAATGGCACAGGACCGCCTCTAGGGCGTATAATTGCCTTATCTCGGTGTTAAATGAACACAAAGCGGTTTACAGCAATAATATACCAACTTTGGACGTATATTCCAATAATAAGCTGCCAAAGTCTACTACAATACTCCTGCTGGACGCTTTGTGTTAAACTTTTCAAGTAAATTTACCACCCTGACAGTTCTGCTTTATTATTTACGCTGTTTTGCTAGATTTTTGGCGCGTAAGAACCGAAATTTACAAAACCACTTATACTTTTTTATTAAATAGAATTCGAAATTCTTTGAAATTATTTTCCGGTTTATAGCTTTACTCTTACGATTTTTTTAAAAAGAAGAAAAATTTCTTACAATATTTGTGCCGTCGCCATACATCATTGAACTAATCTTTACTTCTCTTTGCGTCTATTCTGCCGACAGTTTACGCCATCATCTGTTCGGAACGGGTATGCACCATTTATATCTTCTACAACACTTATTTTGATATTTACTGCAATTTAAACACATGTTTTCGAACTTGGTATTGAACATCAATAATTTTAACGTTAAGCACGAGGTTTTTGTTAAAAGTACAAAATTTCTGTAGACTAATTGCAATAGTAATCAATTTAAATCGAATATCACTTAATTTAACTCAATTCTTATCTTACGAATACAGCAAAAGTGTAATTCGCTATTATTAACAAAAAGACTTTTAAATTTTGATTAATTTAAAATCTTTCTGTTTAACACTTTGTGAAATAATTAAAAAGTCGTTTTTGGGGCGATCCCGAATTGCTTCTATCACGAATTTATTGACTATATATAAAGTTATTTAATTACTGCTGCTTCAATTTAATTATTCTCTCCAATTCGTGGTGTTGAAGTATATGGAAACACTAACCATCGCAGATGTTGTTGACATCAACTTGTAACTGAGCAGGCAAGCGAAACGCCTAAATTATCTTTCTGTCAAACTCACGATTTACGACAAATATATAAGCGATCTTCTGGGTGTTTCAAATATGAATTGAGTCCAGAAAACAAGACTTGGTTACTTTTAAAACAGGAAAAGTGTTGTAGGAAGTTTCGTGTAACGTAATCAATTTTGTATTAGTTTCATGTAACTTTTTAAACCCCGTCAAGAGTTGTGAAGTGACCCTCCAGTAAAGAAATTTCAAAAATTACGCATTAATAGAATCTGAAGTTCAAAGCAGCTGCTATTGTCTTATTTGAGATAAAAGTCTGCCTTAATCGTTATTAAATTCCGCGCTTTTATATGTTTCATAAATTATTGCCAAATGCTTCCCGGTAAAATTTCATTTCGCAAGAAAATTAAACATTTATAAAAATTGGCGAAACTTGGATCAAACATTGTTTTTAACTTCAACTTCAAACAAATATTATTTCTTAGTAGAATTAAAGTTTATTAATTTTTTTAAATAAACTTAAAGCTTTCTCTACTCGTTACCAGTTAACGTTACAAATTTTACTTAATTACTCCATTAATTCCTTCTTGAAGAACAATGCCAATTGGACGTAGATAATTTAAACCGCGATAACTGGTGCTGAGGTTAAGATTTAAAAATTGCACAAAAATAGGACATTAATTAGTCAGGCGAAATATTGAATTATTAATAACAAATTCGCTTATTAAAATTTGATAAAAATTAAAGTTTCTAGAAAATGTGACAACGCATGTGATTGCGTATATTGGGGTTTTTCCTTTACGGATTGCGGTTAAAAGCCCGCTGCAGTGAAGCTTAAGCTCATTATACCCCATAGTCTCATTATTCCATCAGACTCGTTCCCCCCAGAAAGTCGAAAACACGGTCTTCGGACGGCGTCTAAACCTTTAAAGAGTGGCATTAAAGCTAGACGTAGAAAATTATTTAGAAATTCCCCAAAAAAGCGAAAAGTTATCATAAATCCTATTGAATTACAAAAAAAATTTTAAACCGCCAATTTTTTATACCTAAAAATTTGAAGTTTTGGTTTCTATTGTTTAAAAATACGCAAATTTATTTCTCTATTTAATAAAGCTGGTACCGGTTGTCAACAAACAACTTGTCTCTACTTTTGGAAGTATTATGAGGGTGCGGTCGTAAAATATTAAACGATGATCATCGATGCTTGAAAAGTCTTAATTAGAAGTTTTGAGGTAACGTCAAAAATGGGGAATGCTTCTAGAGAAATATGTTAATTTTGTTCCGCAATTTTGACTATAAAAAGCTACTAAAACAATAACATTATATTAAAAAACTTAAAGTAAGCAATCACAATAAATTAACAAATTTATTTAAAAAAAGTTTTTTTAATTATTATTATTTTTTATTTTAATACAAAACCACTTAGCAGCAGAAAATTGCCAATAACCTTTCCAAATCATTAAGAAGTTGATGCAAAACTAAATTATAGTCTAATGCGGATATTAAAACTAAAATTGACTCATCCTGTAAACGAAGGATTCAAAGCTCGTGAATTTTGTCGTAACTATTTGCTTCTTTTGACCTTACATTTTGAGAATTACTATCTTACGCTAACATTTGATTCTCTCAAGTTTATTTCATTCTTTTGGGCAAAAATTTTATTTATTCTTTAGATTTGCATAAAATTACTCATCTACTGTACCTTTAAGTAGTTTCTGTTGCGATTTTTAAATTTTCTTATCATTCATTTTGATAACAACCCCAAACTTAATCATATCTCTATATTTTTATATACAGGGTGTTACTAATGTTATGTAGTTATTTCAATGGGCAATTCCTGGACCAACTTAAAGTAGAAAAATTCATATAAACATTTCCTAAAATGCTTGGTTTTCGATATACAGGGTGCTAAAGTTAAGGAAACGTTTTATTTGTCATTATGAATACTTTTGTTTATTAAAACAATTATATATTACAAATAGCGTAAATGTAAATATTATTACAACATAATAATACATAAAGTTTATAACTATGGCCACCTAGATCACTTGATCTAAATTGTTTAGATTTGTGGGAATATCTTAAAACTTTAGTTTTAGCCCGTCAAAACATTAGAATAACTATAAAATCGAAGAATTTATTTATTATACGTAATCAGTGGAAATTTTTGAAAAATTTCGTAGTTTGATGAAGAAGCCTACATAGAAACAGGTGGTGGTCATTTTCTAATTTTTGTAAAAATTGCCTTGTTGTTAGTTAACTTATGTTACGTTAGTTCTAGAAAGTAAAAATGGTTTGCAAACCCAAGAACATAAAAAAATATAAAAACTCGAGCACTCTGTAAAACGAAGCATTTTACGAGATTATTTTATATAATTTCTTTGACTTAGAACTGGTCTAAACTAAGTACTTACATGACAATAAGTAACATCCTGTATATAATTTTTTTCAACACGAGTAACTTTAAATTTTATTTTTGAGTTATTTGTTATAATCATTAGACAGTTTGTAGCAAAACAGGGCATTATTAGGTTTTTGAGCATCACTTATAAAGAAATTTGCACAAAACCCCCCCCAAGACGTACTAAAGTTTATTTTTCTCCTGTTATTAATTAGAAAATTAGTTTTTTATTTAGTCTTGAACTTGGAAGGTTCAATATTTACTTTACTATCGAGGTTGACATTTATCCTCAAATATTTAATTTTTATTTCTATTTGAGGTGCAGTCATCAAATTCACAATTTCCTGCTTTTTGAAAATGAAATAGCAGCAATGTCCATACAGCGATGCTCTAAAATTTTGTTTTTATTGATTTCGCGATATGAACATCATAGTTTTTAATTTGAACCAAAACTATTGATGGAGGTTTAAGGGCTTTTACTGAATTATCCTTTTATAAATGTTCGACTTTCTGCTGTTATTGTGGTGGCATTTTTGGCAATGTATTTATTTTTATTTTTATTTAACACCCAATTGATTTCTGTAAAGTTTATCCTTTGCTGTTATAATAGGTAATATTGTTGTAAGTCAACTCCTGAATTTTTTCATCTAACACGTTCGTATTGTTTTGTGAAATACAAATTGTTTTACGCAGCTGTCACTCCCAAATAATTAATAATAATCTTGCCAAAACTGTTTCTCTTGTTCTATATCTTTCTCGTTAATTTATCAAAATGGTCCCTCTACTGTTTCAGTTTATGCCTAACTCAAGACAGATAATCCCACATAATAATTTATTTATTACACAGTGATTTGCGTTTGTAAATATGCAATAAAAAATAATTGAAAGTCTCGTTAGCGGTATTTAAAATTGTAAAAATATAAGTAAATCGAAGGAATCCATCAAGTTGCCCCCCCCCCCCCTCTCTAGGTAATTTTTATTTTTGTATGTCATTGTGAGGCTATTTGAGACTATCTTGATCCCCTAAGACATATGAGAGAAATTTTTAAACAATATAATGTCATTGCACTGATCTTGCACCATCAATCTCGTGTCTTGCACTCTTATGGTTATCTAATTATTTATTTACAATTGTGGGGGATGTTTTCTCTACAATCAATTTTTCTCCAATCTTTAAACTAAAGTGAAAACAGGGCATGTAGCTTCCTCTAAATTTGCACCACCTTACATCAATGATCTTTCACTTTGAATCACTTTTAGTGATTTCTTTTCCATTTTATAAACTGAGATGGGGGGAGAAAGTAACTTCTAGACCAACTTCAACCAATCATCTATTTAAACAATAACTGGTAACTTTGTTTGACAACTATTTGTAAATAAACACTGAATTACACCATTTTTTGCCGTTTGTTTAGGAACGAGCTGACTGCGGATTAATTGTTTTTACAAATTCAAAGGTGAAGGGCGGAGAGATGAATCAAAACTTTAAAAATAAATTTCTTGATTTAGGATCTATTTTGATTGAAGGAAGACGTCTAGACATTGCCTTCAATGGCATACGAAACGATTGTATTTTTAAGCAATTTTTAAGCAATTAAATTCTTTAAGTCGAACTACAATTGTTTCACTGGGTCTTCGAGTTCTTAATCTTAATTAATTCGGTAGGAGTTACGTACAAAAGTCATTGATTAAAGATGATCTAGTTTTTCTGTCACATTCTCATTTATGGATTGAAAACAAACTTATTGTGAAATAAACTTTCTCCACACATTTTCAATTAAATACCATACCGTAAGGGTGCAAAGCATGGTAAGGATAGTGCCATTACATTGTTTAAATATATATATATATATGCCCTATTTTTATTTTATTTCATGGATTAGTACAAAACATAAGGGTGCAAGGCACGGGACGGATGGTGTAAGGTGATGCAAGATCGTGCAAGGCCATTATAATGTTTAAAAATTCCTCTCATGTGTCTAAAGCTAATCTCCAAGGGCGTCAAGTTAGTTTACCCCCCCCCCCCCTCATCAGCGTATAAAATGAAAAATAAACTTACTAAGAGAGGCGCAAGGTGAAAGACCATTGATGCAAAGTGGTGCAAGTTTAGAGAAAACTATTTGTATTATTTCCATTTTAGTTTATAGAGTGAAGGGAAACTTATTGTGGAGTAAACATCCCCCACAATTGTAGTTAAATATTTAGATGGCCATGGGAGTGTAAAGCCTGATACGGGTGGTGCAAGGTAGGGTAAGCTCAGTGCAAATCCATTACTGCGTTTAAAAAAAAATTCATATGTTAAGGCCAATTTTCAAGAGCGTCAATTTAGTCCAACCCCCCACACCAGCTTATAAATTAAAAAGAAAACTTACTAAAAGTGGTGCAAATTGAAAGATCATTGATGCAAGATGGTACAAGCTTATAGGAAATTATATGCCTTATTTTTATTTTAGTTTATAGAGTAAAGGGAAACTTATTGTGGAGTAAACATTCCCCATAATTGCAGTTAAATATCTAGGTAGTCATAGGGGTGCAAGGTCCGATACGGATCGTGCAAGATGGGACAAGTTCAGTGCCAATCCATTATAGCGTTTTAAAATTTCTATCATATGTCTAAAGATAATTTCCAAGGGCGTCCAGTTATTCGAACCCCCCAAATCAGCTTATAAATTGGAAAAAAAACTTATTAAGAGTGGTGAAAATTAAAAGATCATTGGTGCAAGGTGGTACAAGTTTATATGAGGCTATATGCGTTATTTTCATTTTAGTTTATAGAGTGAAGAGAAACTTATTGTGAAGTAAATACTCCCTATAATTGTAGTTAAATATCTAGGTAGTCATAGGGGTGCAAGGCCCGATACGGATCGTGCAAGGTGGGACAAGCTCAGTGCAAATCCATTATAGCATTGTAAAATTTCTATCATATGTCTAAAGATAATTTCCAAGGGCGTCAAGTAAGCCCAACCCCCCACATCAGCTTATAAATTAAAAAGGAAACTTACTAAAAGTGGTGCAAATTGAAAGATCATTGATGCAAGATGGTACAAGCTTATAGGAAATTATATGCCTTATTTTTATTTTAGTTTATAGAGTAAAGGGAAACTTATTGTGGAGTAAACATTCCCCATAATTGCAGTTAAATATCTAGGTAGTCATAGGGGTGCAAGGTCCGATACGGATCGTGCAAGATGGGACAAGTTCAGTGCCAATCCATTATAGCGTTTTAAAATTTCTATCATATGTCTAAAGATAATTTCCAAGGGCGTCCAGTTATTCGAACCCCCCAAATCAGCTTATAAATTGGAAAAAAAACTTATTAAGAGTGGTGAAAATTAAAAGATCATTGGTGCAAGGTGGTACAAGTTTATATGAGGCTAGATGCGTTATTTTCATTTTAGTTTATAGAGTGAAGAGAAACTTATTGTGAAGTAAATACTCCCTATAATTGTAGTTAAATATCTAGGTAGTCATAGGGGTGCAAGGCCCGATACGGATCGTGCAAGG
Source organism: Pyrochroa serraticornis (assembly GCA_905333025.2). Classification (NCBI taxonomy): domain Eukaryota; kingdom Metazoa; phylum Arthropoda; class Insecta; order Coleoptera; family Pyrochroidae; genus Pyrochroa; species Pyrochroa serraticornis. The sequence continues at coordinate 8,839,856 of HG995160.1, read as the reverse complement.
TGGGACAAGCTCAGTGCAAATCCATTATAGCATTGTAAAATTTCTATCATATGTCTAAAGATAATTTCCAAGGGCGTCAAGTAAGCCCAACCCCCCACATCAGCTTATAAATTAAAAAGGAAACTTACTAAAAGTGGTGCAAATTGAAAGATCATTGGTGCAAGATGGTACAAGTTTATATAAGGCTATATGCCTAATTTTCCGTTTAGTTTATAGAGTGAAGGGAAACTTATTGTGGAGTAAACATTCCCCATAATTGCAGTTAAATATTTAGGTAGTCAGAGGGGTGCAAGGCCCGATACGGATCATGCAAGGCGGGACAAGCTCAGTGCCAATCCATTATAGCGTTTTAAAATTTCCATCATATGTCTAAAGATAATTTCCAAGGGCGTCCAGTTATTCGAACCCCCCAAATCAGCTTATAAATTGGAAAAAAAACTTATTAAGAGTGGTGAAAATTAAAAGATCATTGGTGCAAGGTGGTACAAGTTTATATGAGGCTATATGCGTTATTTTCATTTTAGTTTATAGAGTGAAGAGAAACTTATTGTGAAGTAAATACTCCCTATAATTGTAGTTAAATATCTAGGTAGTCATAGGGGTGCAAGGCCCGATACGGATCGTGCAAGGTGGGACAAGCTCAGTGCAAATCCATTATAGCATTGTAAAATTTCTATCATATGTCTAAAGATAATTTCCAAGGGCGTCAAGTAAGCCCAACCCCCCACATCAGCTTATAAATTAAAAAGGAAACTTACTAAAAGTGGTGCAAATTGAAAGATCATTGATGCAAGATGGTACAAGCTTATAGGAAATTATATGCCTTATTTTTATTTTAGTTTATAGAGTAAAGGGAAACTTATTGTGGAGTAAACATTCCCCATAATTGCAGTTAAATATCTAGGTAGTCATAGGGGTGCAAGGTCCGATACGGATCGTGCAAGATGGGACAAGTTCAGTGCCAATCCATTATAGCGTTTTAAAATTTCTATCATATGTCTAAAGATAATTTCCAAGGGCGTCCAGTTATTCGAACCCCCCAAATCAGCTTATAAATTGGAAAAAAAACTTATTAAGAGTGGTGAAAATTAAAAGATCATTGGTGCAAGGTGGTACAAGTTTATATGAGGCTAGATGCGTTATTTTCATTTTAGTTTATAGAGTGAAGAGAAACTTATTGTGAAGTAAATACTCCCTATAATTGTAGTTAAATATCTAGGTAGTCATAGGGGTGCAAGGCCCGATACGGATCGTGCAAGGTGGGACAAGCTCAGTGCAAATCCATTATAGCATTGTAAAATTTCTATCATATGTCTAAAGATAATTTCCAAGGGCGTCAAGTAAGCCCAACCCCCCACATCAGCTTATAAATTAAAAAGGAAACTTACTAAAAGTGGTGCAAATTGAAAGATCATTGGTGCAAGATGGTACAAGTTTATATAAGGCTATATGCCTAATTTTCCGTTTAGTTTATAGAGTGAAGGGAAACTTATTGTGGAGTAAACATTCCCCATAATTGCAGTTAAATATTTAGGTAGTCAGAGGGGTGCAAGGCCCGATACGGATCATGCAAGGCGGGACAAGCTCAGTGCCAATCCATTATAGCGTTTTAAAATTTCCATCATATGTCTAAAGATAATTTCCAAGGGCGTCCAGTTATTCGAACCCCCCAAATCAGCTTATAAATTGGAAAAAAAACTTATTAAGAGTGGTGAAAATTAAAAGATCATTGGTGCAAGGTGGTACAAGTTTATATGAGGCTATATGCGTTATTTTCATTTTAGTTTATAGAGTGAAGAGAAACTTATTGTGAAGTAAATACTCCCTATAATTGTAGTTAAATATCTAGGTAGTCATAGGGGTGCAAGGCCCGATACGGATCATGCAAGGCGGGACAAGCTCAGTGCCAATCCATTATAGCGTTTTAAAATTTCTATCATATGTCTAAAGATAATTTCCAAGGGCGTCCAGTTATTCGAACCCCCCAAATCAGCTTATAAATTGGAAAAAAAACTTATTAAGAGTGGTGAAAATTAAAAGATCATTGGTGCAAGGTGGTACAAGTTTATATGAGGCTAGATGCGTTATTTTCATTTTAGTTTATAGAGTGAAGAGAAACTTATTGTGAAGTAAATACTCCCTATAATTGTAGTTAAATATCTAGGTAGTCATAGGGGTGCAAGGCCCGATACGGATCGTGCAAGGTGGGACAAGCTCAGTGCAAATCCATTATAGCATTGTAAAATTTCTATCATATGTCTAAAGATAATTTCCAAGGGCGTCAAGTAAGCCCAACCCCCCACATCAGCTTATAAATTAAAAAGGAAACTTACTAAAAGTGGTGCAAATTGAAAGATCATTGATGCAAGATGGTACAAGCTTATAGGAAATTATATGCCTTATTTTTATTTTAGTTTATAGAGTAAAGGGAAACTTATTGTGGAGTAAACATTCCCCATAATTGCAGTTAAATATCTAGGTAGTCATAGGGGTGCAAGGTCCGATACGGATCGTGCAAGATGGGACAAGTTCAGTGCCAATCCATTATAGCGTTTTAAAATTTCTATCATATGTCTAAAGATAATTTCCAAGGGCGTCCAGTTATTCGAACCCCCCAAATCAGCTTATAAATTGGAAAAAAAACTTATTAAGAGTGGTGAAAATTAAAAGATCATTGGTGCAAGGTGGTACAAGTTTATATGAGGCTAGATGCGTTATTTTCATTTTAGTTTATAGAGTGAAGAGAAACTTATTGTGAAGTAAATACTCCCTATAATTGTAGTTAAATATCTAGGTAGTCATAGGGGTGCAAGGCCCGATACGGATCGTGCAAGGTGGGACAAGCTCAGTGCAAATCCATTATAGCATTGTAAAATTTCTATCATATGTCTAAAGATAATTTCCAAGGGCGTCAAGTAAGCCCAACCCCCCACATCAGCTTATAAATTAAAAAGGAAACTTACTAAAAGTGGTGCAAATTGAAAGATCATTGGTGCAAGATGGTACAAGTTTATATAAGGCTATATGCCTAATTTTCCGTTTAGTTTATAGAGTGAAGGGAAACTTATTGTGGAGTAAACATTCCCCATAATTGCAGTTAAATATTTAGGTAGTCAGAGGGGTGCAAGGCCCGATACGGATCATGCAAGGCGGGACAAGCTCAGTGCCAATCCATTATAGCGTTTTAAAATTTCCATCATATGTCTAAAGATAATTTCCAAGGGCGTCCAGTTATTCGAACCCCCCAAATCAGCTTATAAATTGGAAAAAAAACTTATTAAGAGTGGTGAAAATTAAAAGATCATTGGTGCAAGGTGGTACAAGTTTATATGAGGCTATATGCGTTATTTTCATTTTAGTTTATAGAGTGAAGAGAAACTTATTGTGAAGTAAATACTCCCTATAATTGTAGTTAAATATCTAGGTAGTCATAGGGGTGCAAGGCCCGATACGGATCATGCAAGGCGGGACAAGCTCAGTGCCAATCCATTATAGCGTTTTAAAATTTCTATCATATGTCTAAAGATAATTTCCAAGGGCGTCCAGTTATTCGAACCCCCCAAATCAGCTTATAAATTGGAAAAAAAACTTATTAAGAGTGGTGAAAATTAAAGATCATTGGTGCAAGGTGGTACAAGTTTATATGAGGCTATATGCGTTATTTTCATTTTAGTTTATAGAGTGAAGAGAAACTTATTGTGAAGTAAATACTCCCTATAATTGTAGTTAAATATCTAGGTAGTCATAGGGGTGCAAGGCCCGATACGGATCATGCAAGGCGGGACAAGCTCAGTGCCAATCCATTATAGCGTTTTAAAATTTCTATCATATGTCTAAAGATAATTTCCAAGGGCGTCAAATAAGCCCAACCCCCCACATAAGCTTATAAATTGGAAAAGAAACTTAATAAAAGTGGTGCAAATTAAAAGATCATTGGTGCAAGGTGGTTCAAGTTTATATGAGGCTATATGCCTTATTTTCCGTTTAGTTTATAGAGTGAAGGGAAACTTATTGTAGAGTAAACATTCCCCATAATTGCAGTTAAATATCTAGGTAGTCATAGGGGGCAAGGCCCGATACGGATCATGCAAGGCGGGACAAGCTCAGTGCCAATCCATTATAGCGTTTTAAAATTTCTATCATATGTCTAAAGATAATTTCCAAGGGCGTCAAATAAGCCCAACCCCCCACATAAGCTTATAAATTGGAAAAGAAACTTAATAAAAGTGGTGCAAATTAAAAGATCATTGGTGCAAGGTGGTTCAAGTTTATATGAGGCTATATGCCTTATTTTCCGTTTAGTTTATAGAGTGAAGAGAAACTTATTGTAGAGTAAACATTCCCCATAATTGCAGTTAAATATCTAGGTAGTCATAGGGGGCAAGGCCCGATACGGATCATGCAAGGCGGGACAAGCTCAGTGCCAATCCATTATAGCGTTTTAAAATTTCTATCATATGTCTAAAGATAATTTCCAAGGGCGTCAAATAAGCCCAACCCCCCACATAAGCTTATAAATTGGAAAAGAAACTTAATAAAAGTGGTGCAAATTAAAAGATCATTGGTGCAAGGTGGTTCAAGTTTATATGAGGCTATATGCCTTATTTTCCGTTTAGTTTATAGAGTGAAGGGAAACTTATTGTAGAGTAAACATTCCCCATAATTGCAGTTAAATATCTAGGTAGTCATAGGGGGCAAGGCCCGATACAGATCGTACAAGGTGGGACAAGCTCAGTGCCAATCCATTATAGCGTTTTAAAATTTCTATCATATGTCTAAAGATAATTTCCAAGGGCGTCAAGTAAGCCCAACCCCCACATCAGCTTATAAATTGGAAAAAAGAACTTACTAAAAGCGGTGAAAATTAAAGGATCATTGGTGCAAGGTGGTACAAGATTATATGAGGCTATATGTCTTATTTTCCGTTTAGTTTATAGAGTGAAGGGAAACTTATTGTGGAGTAAACATTCCCCATAATTGCAGTTAAATATCTAGGTAGTCATAGGGGTGCAAGGCCTGATACGGATCATGCAAGGTGGGACAAGCTCAGTGCAAATCCATTATAGCGTTTTAAAAGATAATTTCCAAGGGCGTCAAGTAAGCCCAACCCCCCACATAAGCTTATAAATTGGAAAAAAAACTTAATAAGAGTGGTGCAAATTAAAAGATCATTGGTGCAAGGTGGTACAAGTTTATATGAGGCTATATGCGTTATTTTCATTTTAGTTTGTAGAGTGAAGAGAAACTTATTCTGAAGTAAATATCCCCTATAATTGTAGTTAAATATCTAGGTAGTCATGGGGTTGCACGGGATGGGACAAGCTCAGTGCAAATCCATTATAGCGTCTTAAAATGTCTATCATATGTCTAAAGATAATTTCCAAGGGCGTCAAGTAAGCCCAACCCCCACATCAGCTTATAAATTAGAAAAAAAAAACTTACTAAAAGCGGTGGAAATTAAAGGATCATTGGTGCAAGGTGGTACAAGATTATATGAGGCTATATGCCTTATTTTCCGTTTAGTTTATAAAGTGAAGGGAAACTTATTGTGGAGTAAACATTCCCCATAATTGCAGTTAAATATCTAGGTAGTCATAGGGGTGCAAGGCCTGATACGGATCATGCAAGGTGGGACAAGCTCAGTGCAAATCCATTATAGCGTTTTAAAAGATAATTTCCAAGGGCGTCAAGTAAGCCCAACCCCCCACATAAGCTTATAAATTGGAAAAAAAACTTAATAAGAGTGGAGCAAATTAAAAGATCATTGGTGCAAGGTGGTACAAGTTTATATGAGGCTATATGCGTTATTTTCATTTTAGTTTGTAGAGTGAAGAGAAACTTATTCTGAAGTAAATATCCCCTATAATTGTAGTTAAATATCTAGGTAGTCATGGGGGTGCACGGGATGGGACAAGCTCAGTGCAAATCCATTATATCGTTTTAAAATGTCTATCATATGTCTAAAGATAATTTCCAAGGGCGTCAAGTTATTCCAACCCCCCACATCACCTTATAAATTGGAAAAAAAACTTAATAAGAGTGGTGCAAATTGAAAGATCATTGGTGCAAGGTGGTAAACGTTTATATGAGGCTATATGCGTTATTTTCATTTTAGTTTATAGAGTGAAGAGAAACTTATTGTGAAGTAAATACCCCCTATAATTGTAGTTAAATATCTAGGTAGTCATGGGGGTGCAAGGCCCAATATAGATCGTGGAAGGTGGGACAAGCTCAGTGCGAATTCATTATAGCATTTAAAAATTTCTCCCATGTGTTTAAGGCTAATCTCCAAAGGTGTAAAGTTAGCCCACCCTTCTCACCAGCTTATAAATAGGAAAAAAAACTTACTAAAAGTGGTGTAAATTGAAAGATCATTAGTGCAAGGTGTGCAAGTTTAGAGGAAGCTATGTGTCCTATTTTTATTTTTGTGTGTGGATTAGAAAAAACTTTATTGTGGAGTAAACATCCCCCACAATTGTAGTTAAATATTTAGGTAACAATAATTGTGCAAGGCCCAAAACGAAAGGTGCAAGGTGATGCAAGCTCGTGCAAGACCATTATATTGTTTAATAATTCTTTTCATGTGTCTAAAGCTAATTTCCAACAGCGTCAAGTAAGTCTAACCCCCCCACACCATCCTATAATATGGAAGAGAAACTCACTAAGAGTGGTGCAAGGTGAAAGATCATTGGTGCAAGGTGGTGCAAGTTTAGAGGAATCTATTTGCTTTATTTCATTTTAGTCTACGAATTAGAAGAAAACTTATTGTGTAGTAAACAACTTGATAGAGCTAAATCGAAGTAACACTTTGACCTGCCTATCATCAAAGCCTAACGGCATTGAACTTTAACAAAACGGTGTCAAAGTGCGAGAATTTACACCACAACGAGCTTAAAATGCAAACTTTTTCATCCAATTGCGGATTATATTAGGGACAGTGCTTCCACTCACCAACTTGGGTTTGATCTGTTTTCGTCGGCTATTGTCCACCACATCTCAAAAGCTTTAGGATGACCTTTTTAGAAGTAGAATTAAATTGGTTAATAATTATGACACTTTTTCTGGCTTTAAAACCTAAATGCCGATTTAGTTGTTACGTTCAATTTTTTATCAATAATCCGCATGGGTCGCATCCAAATCATATTAATTACGAAAACCGTCATTGGCAGTAATGTAATATATCCATCAACAAGCTTGCCCGTGTAGAACGTCCATCGCTAACACTGATTTATCGAGTCGATGTATTAATATAGTTACTAATGGCGGCTATTAGTAGCCCTGATCCAGTTTTTATATAGCGATTTTTTTAATATTGTCCTGAAACTAGGAAATCCCTCGAGCTGTTAAATTATTGCTAATATGTGCAATTAACTCGGATTCTGTCCTTAACAGACACTGATGCTAATAAATCTCGTCTGCACAGGTTGGGTATTGGTAATACGGTAATGGCGATAGCTCGACGCGTTTGTATCAAATTAACCTTGCGTTTAAGCTTAGAAACTGGTGTTACCTAAATGTGTAATCAGTTGCGACTATCCACAATCAGTTTAACACCGTCCCAATCCGATTAAATTATCAAGTCAAGTATTTGTGGCTATTCCCAGTAGAGACACTACCGATGACCTTTGAAGTGCGCCAACAAAAATCCAGGAAATTCCTGAAGACCGATACAATAAACTTCCCACGTTACTTGTCAGAAAACCTGATGAAACATTAATGAAGTGAAGCATAATACTTAAACAGTAACAGGTGGGAGTAGATGTATATAAAATAGAACTGAATCTAAAAGAAAAGTCTCATTTATCCAGGAATTTGTTAAAAATTCAACAACGTTGCGGCTTTCTAACTTTACTTGGCCCATTTTCGTTGGTTATGGATGATCCAGATTTGGACTGAAACTTTTATTCGATACTCACGTATTTTCATTAATTATAACTGAACTAACGAGGGTGCTTTCTTCTTGCAACCTGCAACCCGTGTTACAACTGAATTAATAAACAATTTATTTTCACTATCAATTATTAATTTATTACAACCGAGGGTGCTTCGCGATTTATCAAATCTTACTTTATCAACTTTTGTTTTTTTAACGCGATTCTTGACCCTTTTTTATATTTCAATGATTCAAATCCCTCAATAATTTGCTTAGCGCCAATATTTTATAAAAATAACGCAATTATTCCCAAACTAATAGTCCAGTTGTTGCTATTATTTTTATTTTAGCTTCTTTTAGTTGTAGCCACATTTCTTATCGCTATCTACACGTAGTAGGTCCCGGTGACTATGTTCGTAGCCGGTAGTTACTTGTTATTAGCTGAAATCCAATGGGCAAAACTTACCGATTACCGGTAATGTTGTTAGCGCTTTAAATATTTTTTATTTATTTTAATATACGTAAGTTCATAATATACTACATAAATATTGATTATTTGAAGTGTCAATTTCAAATGTCTGGTAGCTAGTGAGGTATAGAAAATTATTCAAAATATGCCCCTACAAAAAGAAAACTGAATTATTGTAATGTTGACTTTTAAGACTTCAACACTGATGAGGCAAAATCAATAGATTTCTCTGATGGCCACCTGCTCATCTTTTACATTGATTGTACTTAAGTCAAAAAATCAAAAACAAAATTGTGGTAATTTCGCACCTGTTGCAGTTATGATAAAAAATAATTATTGTTAGGTACAACTACTTTTAATTATTTATTTATTTATTAATCTATACCTACTTATAGCAAAAATTTTATTTTTAAGTACCTACATAGTAAATGGCTTTTTCTAGGCTCATCAATAATTAAGTTAAATAATTATAAACATATTTTGTTTCGTATTTTGATTACGTTTGTGTAAGCAGTTTGAATATTTACCGCCAAATAACTTTGTAAGTCCCACCTACTAGATTTCGACCAACTACCGGCTACAAACATAGTCGCCGGTAGCGGCTACGTATGCAAAAATTATTTTAAATTACGTTAACCATTTCTATACCTTTTTAACTGTTTCGCAGCGATAAATTTGAACCGTATTCGATATTCTGGGAATACCTTCAATATTGCTTTAAGCTCGATTTGAAGCGAGTTTGCTTACGAAATTGAAACAACGCGCTTAATTAATTTTGCATACAGGTCAAAATCAAAAAGCTTGTTTGAAACTGCGAATCTTTGTTTAGTTAGTGGAAGTTATTTTTCAAGGAAGCCCCACAATGGTGGAGAGCTAGCACAACTTGTAATTGCTGCAGAGCAAATGCATTTGAAATTAAATATGATGTCTGGATGTCTGGATAAATTAGTAACAAAAAAAAATGGGGTTGGATACAATTCCAAGAGACTAAATAAAAGTTTTCTTCAACTAATCTCTATCTCTAAAAAAAATTTCATGTGTAATTTAACACAAAACCCCTAAAATTGGTTATTTTAAGGTGCTCTACTAGCGTATTCGATTGTTCCATTGTATCTGCGGCTATAGATCGGAGAATTGCTGAAAAAGTTTCAGCATTTTTATGAATTGGGGTCCACATCATATGTCAATTCTATAAATCAAGAATTTAAGCGCACCGCTCTATTCTTGGCACGAAATATAAAGATATCATCGAGTCAAACGCTTTAATTGGTGTATATATCCTTGTTAACGCTAGCAAGTTTTGTAAGTAGTCTACTATGTGAAACTTTTTAACTCAGATTTTTATGCCTAGTTGTTTTAGTCATTTTCTATTTTCTGTGCATTATTTTCTAACAAAAATCACAGATTCAGTTGTTACGCCTGGCTCAGATTTTTTAAGAAATCTTAAAAAGGGGATTTTTTTCCAATTTTTGTGTTTTTAAAAAAACCTCAAAGGCTATTTTTAGAGTCCACAACTAAAACGAGAAAATCAAGTAAATTGCCTAAAAAATTGATATTTTTACACATGTTGGACTACTTTAGTAAGAAGTGATAATTTTAAAGAGAACCTTTTATTACGTTTTAAAGTAAGGATGTCTTTCCCTAATAAATTTTGTACGGATAATTACTCAAAGGGCTTAACGCGTTGATGACTATCGCTGAAAATCTTTCAGTTGCAGAGTTGAAGCGTCACTGCCAAATTGATGTAATTATATGAAATTTTTAATTTTGTCATAAAATTTTGACACTCCACGACCATATTTTATCAAATCCAATCATTCCGTTCGTGACTCATAAATAACTAACGTAACAAAAGCTTAATGATTCTATTAAAATAATGTGAAATTTATACGACAAAATCACCGAAACGTGAATAATTTTAAAACAATTTCGCAGTTGTAACATTTTTCAATTTTATGTAAAATAATTTTTTATTACCATTTTATTTCAACCCACTCTTCGAGGAGGTTGAGTTGCTATAAAATCCGCATCCGCGTGCCTTTTCAATTTGCTATTTTATGCTAAGGGCCATCTGACTGTTGCCAGTTACAGTTCACAAGTTTTGCGATATGTGGGAAACAGCGCCACGTTTTACGGCCGCCCCCGTTTTTTCAGATTCAATTTCAATACGGGAAAAGTACGAGCATAGCAAAAATAAAAATTAACCGTCACTGAAAGAAAGACTAAAATTGTCACCAGACAATTTGATAAAATAAAAAGTTTAACCAAAAAACAAAGGTTAGCCGGACAAAAAATTGTGAGTCAAAAATAACGTTTAACAACAAAATTTGGAACAAAAATTTAAGTAATTTAACTATATCCGGATGCAATAAATTCAATTGTCATGAGAGAAAAGTTTTGATTTTGCAACAATAAAACTTTTCAGGAATAATTGTCAAAAGAAAAAAAAACATTACTGGGGGAGAACGGCCGAATTAAAAAATATGACGAGTCAAAAATAACGATTTATGAAGATATACAATTAGAAAATATATTGAAACAGTTAACTATTTTTAGTTAAATAAGATTCAATTTTCACGGAATTTTGCCTTGCATGAAAAAATCTCTTCTCGAATAAATGTCAACAAAGGCGAAGAAAGAATCACTGGAAAAAATGTAACGAGTCAAAAATAATTATTTGCTAAGTTACAAAGTTAGAAACAAAAATTGAAACAGCTAATTTTAATTAAATGAGATTCAATTCTCATGGAAGAAAAGTTTCAATTTGGAATTGCAACTGTAAAAATAGTTGTCAAGAATATAGCAATTTGAAAGAAACAAGATTAACTAGATTCAGCTGAAATAAATTTAATTTTTAAGCAAGAATTTTTTCTAAGAATAATTGCCAACAACAAAAATTAAAATGCATTGAAGAAACAATATAGCGAGTCAAATATCTATTATTATTATTACTTAGCAATAATAAAAGTTGGATTCTATCCAAGAAAATGTTTAATTTTGCGTTGCAATAATAGAAATTAAAAACACTGCTGCCAATAGAGAGGCAAGCAAAAAAAAAATATTAGTAACGAAATTATAGTTGGGGAACATTAAAAATTGCAGATTGCTGAAATGTAGAAAAAACAGAAGGATGCGTTGAGAAAGTGGAGACGAATGAAAAGGCAAAATTTGAATAAGTGATGTTGCGTGGAAAGCTTCTTATTGATTATGTTTACGAATGGAGCAGCACAGACGAAAATGTATTTATTTCTGAATTACCCCGTTGCTTTTTTAACATCTTCATTAGATACGTCGTTAAATAAAAAAAGAGACAAACACCCGTTGTGATCGTGATTGTGATTTAATTGGAAATAAATTGAATAACTCGATTTGGATTGGGATAATTGTCAATTTAGAAATGAAGTTATTTGCTTCAAAAGAAAATATTTATGAAACCTGACAATACTTCGTTAGAATATAAGACTAATAATAAATACTGTGAGCTTTTTAGTTTAATGAAATATCCTATTTAATCAATGTCACGATCAATATCATGACATTGAATCCTTTTTCCGCCAGCTTTCCTGGCTTCTTCCATAAACTATGAAAAATACAATATGAAACGCAACGTGACAAAATAATGCTTTAGAATTTGTCTATTTGATTTGAGAAATTCGTGATTATTGCAGACTCGGAATTTATTTATAGAAAAGCCATTTTCTTGTATAAACTGCGAAACTAGGTAAGCTTCACCTGATTTAAAATGAAAGGATGCAGAAAAATTTGTGCCGTCGCTTGCAATATAGTTGCAAGTTCAAGTTCAACATTTGTTACAATTGTGTCATGCGGAATGATTCCAACTTGAACTATATTCAACAAAGCGAATACCGCCAACAATGTTCAATTTCGAACACAAAGCTATTTTTCTCTTTACAAATAATTATTTCCACCGAAATCAAAGCCACGAAAGAACAATTCAATAATCAGAATTTTACAACGGATTTTTGCTAAAGTTGCACGACCTCAGAAAATGCTAAAAACTAGAACTAAAACAGGCCTCAATTAGTGCATAAACTGAATATGTTTAAAAATTACTTTTAAAAATTAGATTTTGATTCAAAATCCAAATTTAATTTGTCAACAATTTAAGACTGAAAATGTTTGCACGCATTTTTTAATTAAAATTTAAAACTTCAAACACTCAAAATTATATTTGTATCTAAAAACACCTTTTCTACCACTAAATTGTTGCAGTTTTTTATTTAACTAGACATGTGGAACATATTTAGTTTCTGCATTGAAATGGCTTGTTTGAAATTTTTTTATTTTGTTTTAGGAGAGACAAAATAAAGTAACAATTTCGTCGTGTTTGTGCGAGTGGTTGCGAACTCGGAAATGCAATTCGATTTTAATTGGCGCATCCCTTAGTGTTTCTTCAATCTCAATAAACCGGGCAAAAATTATCTTACGGATGCTGCGACCGTTGTTTGCATTTTTTTTAACTTACTGTAAAAGTTACGTTACGTTAGAGGAAATGGCGGTTTCAGGAATTTAATTAGTGTTTAAATGTAAATGTAATGGAAACTACATCAACACCAAATGTATTGAGTGTCCTATAAACGACGGCCGAAACCTCATTGGTTCCGGTTGTGAAACATTTTGGTTATTGTCGATAATTAAAATCGTTTACGACAAAACAAGCAATTTGCAACGTAATGTTAAAAATAAACGTTTTTAATTGATGCAAATTTTAGAAAAGGCGAGACCTTTTGCGGTTTTACGAGCACGTTCTCTATTACATTGCAAAATTTCATATGACTGTAACGCGAAGAGAGCAGCTTGATCGCCGCACTCCAGGGAAGAAAGCTAAATATTTTAACAATACCTAGGTATAAAAATAGCACAAGTATAAAAGCCCCGGTATTTGTATCCTTCAGGAAGCGCATCATCGATAACGTTCAAACTTTAAACGCAGTAATTTTTAAAATCTGCTCAACGTGAATCAACGGATATTATAAGCCTCATTACTTAAAATTGTTTATAGCGAGAACCTACAGAAATTGTAGGAATTTTATTTACTAATTGTCGCCAAAAACGTGGAAAACCCACAATGACTTGCTGAAAAAACAATGACGGATTGTGGACTTGATTCGGCGTCCTATAAACTTAATATTTGACACAAAAACATGATTTATCAATTTTTTGTTTCGTAGGCAAATGTAATTGAATTGGGGAAGATTTATTTGTTTTTTTAACACCGCGACACCTGTCGCCAGATTTATCGTCCATTATCAAATAACTGACGCAATTTTGGGTCGTAATCAAATTTGATTTATGTAAAATTAGACTAGTGATCGACCCAGTTTTGAGGTGATACAAAGTGCGATTTTGATCACTGAAACCCGTCCGAAAAAATTCGCTTTTTATTCAGTGTCGACGAAAAGTTGGAAAGGGTTTAGTTAAACTTCGACAAAGTTACAATTTGTTTTCAAACAAAACGAAAGTATTCTTACAATAGTCGCAAAAGTTTCCTGAAACTAGTCAAACACATAGACATTATTCTACTGAATCACTCGAATGGTTTTTCGGTTATTTTCACAAATTCTTAAATACGTCCCGGATTCGCAACTAAACAACCGGGACTTATTGACCTATATTTAAATGAAGTCTAGCCCAGAAGAAAACAATGTTATGAATCATCGACTAATGGAAAACATGTGTTTCTATTATAGGGAACGTGTTTTGGAAGCGAAACGAAACTAAGATTTTGCAAGCCCTAATCTGCATTTCAATCCCGAAACTAAACAATGCAACAAAACGAAACGGGTACGACATTCAAATTTATTCAACCATACATATAACATGAACTTATTAATATTATTACCATCACCACCCTTTTATGTCCGCAACTTTAGACAACACCGACAGGAGGAGAAATTACGGCCTTTCTGTCTGCCCACCGAACCGAGTTGACTGTTCCAGTAGCAAATGCCAACCGTCGAGAATCTGTCCAGTCAATTCCTTATTTCAAAGTAAAGAACAAAGTAAAAAAAAAATTATAATTCTCACAAATGGCGGAGGCGCCGGGTGAATTACCAGCAGAAAGTTGCATATATTTCAACCGCACTTAACATAGAATTTCTTTTGCGTATAAAAATATTAACAGCTCCTTTGATGCAGTTTTTTCATCCATGTTAGTAAAATTTGCAACTATACTGTTATAAAAAAAATTTGTTTTTCAATCACTAGCTGAAATTCTACATGATTGTCTTTATTTAGAACTTTCAGGTATTTATTTCAATACTAGCTCAATGAAGGATTTAAATTTTATACCTAAAAGACTCACATTTGACAATGAGGAAAATACGACTTGTATAACTTGAGCTATTAATTTTGTTGCTTGTATTGTAGCCAATATTTTAAGCATAAACAATTCGTTGGTGATTTACGAATGAATTTCGCAAAAAGTTACGTCTAAAATTGTATTTTAAATTTTTGTGTTGATTGCTAAAAAATTGTCGATATTTTTAAAATACGCAAAAATCAGTTGAATTCCGATTTCTGGCGACTAAAATTGCAAACACGGCGGTTTGGTCATAGTTAATAGCACTCAAAGGAAAACAACTGGTGCAAGTAATACAACAATTAAATTTGAAAGATATGTCAAGAAGTCAGCCAACTTACAGGCCAATTGATTTAAATGAAACTCCAGAATTATTAGATTTTGATATCGCTGTACAATTAAAAGTAACTTACAACTAAATTTAAATTATAAATTCATTATAAGGCTTAGTAGCAATATAGTTTTGTACTAATGAGACACTTGAGTGGGAAAGCTACAAAAGCGTTGAACTAATTGTTCCTAATTCCTCCAATCAATAAAATTGTAGGTTAAACTAGATTTTTTCTTTATTACTTACCCATACTTTCAGGTGTGCCGCAGGGGCGAGTTCTTGACCCTTTTCTTAGTTTTCTCAATCAATGAAAAAACACCACTAAGATAGAAACACTAATCCTCACCTATCATTCCGGGTTTAAATCTACAGGTTTTTTTTGATTGATTTCTCTTGGGAGGCAACAGAAAACCACCAAGTGGTACCTCACCTCAAAAAGCTTTGCCCTTAAAGTCGGTTTAGATTTAACTTTAGAGGTTCCCGACAGTTTCTATGGAAAACACCGAAATATGAGCTCATAGTCGAAACGTCCTAAAATACCTACCAAAAAGGCAGTTAAAAATTTTTTACAAAATTTTGGTTTATCCTAGTCAATTTTCACCAAAATTGAAATATGCACAGATTTTAATGGTAGGAAAAGTTGGTAAACCCTTGCTGGAAACAACTAGACCAATAAGTCTTTTGTCTATATTATTTAAAATACTTAGAAAAAAATTTCTACACAGATTAGACGCAATTATATCTAAATATAATAAATCTCTGAGCATGAGTTTGGTTTTAGGGAAAGGCACTCTACTAATGAGTAAAGAGCTTAAAAAGGCAACAGAGATGCAACACTTATACCAGAATAAAGGTCCAATTGAAAACGCTGTTAGATTAGTCCACTAGTGGCGGCGTGCCGAGTGGACGTTACGGAGGCAAAACATAATATGAATATAAACAAAACTTTTTTGCGAAACTAAAACTTGAGATATATTTTTATTTTTATTAGAATGCTGATGCATCTGATGTTTACTTTCTTCGTTTTGTATGTACGATTGTTTGAATAAAATACTAAACAACAAATCTCTTTTCACGCAAAAAATGGTTCTCGATATCTAGTTAATTAGTAGATTTCCTTACATTATGAAGATATTTGTCAATAATTTCTTTCTTTTAATAAAAGCTCGGGTCCCTATTAGATAAAACTGTTTCAACTTATGTCAACATTGCCTGACTCGTTCCTTGATCAAGAGAAATCTAAGTTGCTAAGAAGAAACAAAAATAAACAATATTCGACTGTATCGGGTTGTCGCCATTAAAGTATCCCAATCGGAATAACATCTGACCGAGAACTTATACCCGCTTAAAGAACTGTCGCTTCAAGGTCATAAAATTTAGTTGCCTT
The DNA here is from genome assembly GCA_905333025.2 of Pyrochroa serraticornis. Classification (NCBI taxonomy): domain Eukaryota; kingdom Metazoa; phylum Arthropoda; class Insecta; order Coleoptera; family Pyrochroidae; genus Pyrochroa; species Pyrochroa serraticornis. The sequence goes on along the minus strand of HG995160.1, from coordinate 8,823,474 downwards.
TTTATAATATCTTTACTTTTTAATTCTACCATTTAACAGGGCTATTGAATAATCAATCTAATAAAAAAATTGGAAAAAATGTTAATTTCAATATTTTTGCACTTTCAACAAGCTTTAAATAGTATGGCATGGAGATCTTTTATGTAAATTGAAGCAAAAACTGTAAGATAATTGGTAGTTCGTATTAAAATCATACCTCAGTAATATTTGAGGTTTAACTAGAAAATGCTCTACTGGCTACCAACACATACATTCAGGTGTACCGCAAGGGAGCGTTTCTGGCCCCTTCCTATCTCTCATTTATTGCGGATATTTCAACAACAGGTCAACAGGCAACACTATAGTTGTTTTTTTTGCTGATGGTACAAAAATTGAAACTTAAATCAGAAAAACCAACTAATGTCCCAGTTATACCACCAATCATCAACAGAAGACTGAAGAGGCCAGAATACTCAACTGAACAGTTATGGAGAACCATCAGAGGATGGGGCCCAACTCAAGTGAACCAAATGTAATCATAATTTACTTAATATTCTGTAATTGTAAATTGGCAATAAAGTTATTAGTTTTTTAAATCAGCAATTGAAGTCACAGAAACCTATGTGAAGCAGCAATCTGTTTCTAAAAGGAAAAAACCTAAACCTCTTCTATAAATAAAACAAAAGCAATTTCAATATAGTAAATAAGAAAATTTCTTAAAAAATCAACTAAAAGTAAACTACTCATCTTCAAGTTAATTATATGAAATTGCGAATTATAGAGCAATGATTGATACTTGACACAAGTTGCAGAACAACAAACCTACAACAGTAAAAATAAATGTTTTTATACCTAACATAAGAACATGGATTAAACATCTACGTAAATAGAAAATCTTTTACCATACTTACTAATTAGAAAAAAGGTTGGTGTACGTAATAGTTATAACAAATTACACTACTCAGTCTTAGTCAAGAAAGTTAGAAACATTATCAATGACAGAAATCAAAGAACTCCTAACCATATTTCTCGTTAATTTGAAACCAAGGGATTATAGCAAAAGCATCTTTGATATTCCAAGTCCAAGAAGTAAGACACATCATTCCCCACGTTGCCTAAGTTACCACCACTTCAAGACGTCTACAGGAAAACCTACAATAGAGCAAAATCTAAAAATACTCTAGCAGTATGTACGTTATGCAATGAAAAGCATCTTATAAGCTACAGGGGATGTTTAGAGTACTGGGATTTAATGAATACAAAGAATAAGAGCAAATGCCAAACTAAATCAGTCATTAATAAGTTAGTAAAATCAGCCAATTACTCAGAATAACTATCTAGAATGCTAGCGAGGTAAGAAACTAGTATAACAATATTTTAACAACACACAATATAAATATTCTTCAATTTTTGAAAGTTAAGCCACTGAGAAAACAGTTGTAAAGAGCGGCTAGTAAACAGTATACTACTATAACCATTTAGACCAATTATAATCAGAAACTCTATAAGTGACTATGTACATGACTCTTCCACAATAACAAAAATATGTTCAATCTTAAAATTGCAGTCCTAAAACAATGGTAGCAGTTTATTTACTTCAAAAATATATCATTTCCTTACAAGAGTAAGAAGAAATTCTCTTGTCACTTGGATCACTGCCTAAAACTGAATTTCTAACAATACAGCATGAGAAATCAGAATAATAACTGCTACAGGAAAAACATTTCTTTACGTCATTCAATATCACAATATGAATTATATTTCAATTTATTAGCCAACAAACACAAACAAAATAGGAACTTTGGCATTAGCACAGGGATATCAGAAATTCACTACGAATCTAGCGTTGATCTGTTCTCAGATTACAGTTCAATTATTATGACAGTAAGCTCCAATCCTATCAGTGAGATACTTTGGTCTTCTTCTTCATAAAAAGTTGATATTGCTACCTAAAAAAAAAACTAACCACAAGAATGGCTGATAGGATTTCACTTATGATAACTTAATGACTTCTGACAATTTTATTATAAATTTTTGGAGTTATTCTCTATTACTACGTTAAAAATTTAACTAGATATTTTGATGCCTTTTGGAAAATTTTCGGAAGTAGTTCAGATTTCGAGCAACGTAGCGCCAATTCACAAAACTTGCAAAAAGTTTATATTTATTTATTTATATTCAAATACTCCATCGGTTTGAAACTAGAATAAGTTGACGGTAAATTGCTGTCGGTTTACAGTAAATTGAGTTATCTGGATTTTACCCCTATTTAAATTTATTCCTTCGGCCCGAAACAACAAACTAATTCAATCTCAACACGCACATTTTTTTTGGTTTCTTTTTTTCTGCAGCTCTTTCTTAATCTGATATTGTAAATTGAAACCTATCCATAAAATTCGGGAACGTTTCAGAAGAGAGGACAAGAGAGGGTTCGGTAGACAATTTGTCTAGACAGGGATAATAGTTTCAGTTGTCGTCATTGGCACCAGGTTGACAAGATGCGGCCGGTCACTGGGAATAATCACAAATGGAGTTGAGTAATTACAAGATGAAGATGTCCGCATGGGAAAATTACGCAGTGGAAGCTGTTTAAATGGCATAAACGGCAAAGCAGTAGCTCTGGTTGTAATGATGCGCGTTTCCTTTTGCGCTGCAAATTCGCTCGGGGTTCCTGTTAGTACACCGACGGCCTTCGCTCAGGAATCTTGTGCGTCGCGACGCTTTTTAGGCAATACGTGCACCACGCGGACTTGATGCATTATGGGTATAGTCAAATTTGTTTTTTTTTTCTCTATTTTATCTCGACTTTATCCCAGCATGAACGCCTTGTAGACATGTTTGTTCCAATTTTGAGTCGCAGCTTTATCGACAATCGCAACAAAAAGAAAACAAGCCAATTCCAGCGAGTTATTGTCAGAACTTATCATACTTTGTTTAGCATCTACCCCATCACCGAAACCTACGATTTTTTAACGCATTATTCACTCACAACTTTTTATTGATTCACCAAAATCGTTCCATGAATAAATCAACATGTGACGACTCCAGAACTCGGTTATTGTCAAGAGTAACTGTCCAAACTACTCCAATTTTTAATTTGGCCATAACTCAAAAACTGAAAATTTTGTTAAAAAATTATTCTGTAACGAACTACCTCGATTTAGTATTGTTACAAACAATAACTGAAAAAGTAGGTTAACAATTCACACTTGGACGCTTGTTTTGCTTAGGTTTCAAAATTTACCTCTCACTACCCATTTCAAACAAAATAAATCCGTGTTAACGTTGCTAAAACATGTTGCATATATTAAATTAGACATTTGAGCATATTATGCGCTGTCCTGGCTCGAATCTCTAACTTGTTAATGGAAAGCTCCCCCCACACTCTATAAACCGCTTAAAAAACGAGAGTGGTATGATTGACTCAAAACACATAAATTGCTCTAGTAATTCATTCATCACTTTGAACTAAGTAAAAAAATTATTTTGTACTCAATTTATTTTACGTCTCACAAAAATTTTTGGCGCAATTAACGTAATTTATTGGTAATCGAGTAACGTTGCTTACAATTAAATTTTAAATCATTTTTAATAAAACTTGGGAGATTTTCGGGAATTAATTAGTGGTAGAACATATTAATTAAAACGCCCGTTATTTCTGCTGAAAAAATCACAAATTTCGTTTTAATTCCTAAATTATGACTGGATTTCTTGTTTCGTAATTAAAATGATAGATCACTTACTTAATAAGAATTTTGCGGTGTTGTTTTTTAAGATAATTTGAAAAAATTAATTTGTTGAAAAATAAAATTTTCAGGGTTTGAAATCATTTAATTTGGACCTAGAGGCGGCTTTTAAAATTATAAAACAAAATATAAGTAAATATTTACGATATAAATTTTATTCTAATTGTTTGGACAGGTTGGAAAGTTTTCATAAAAGTTTCTTGAGTTGTTGAAACTTTTCTTTGAGAAGGTTCAACTTTTATAAGATCGTTTTCCACCTCAACTTTATAATTCAGTTCGACTTTTAGGAACAGCAGTATTAGAGTAATTATCCGACATTCTCTAAATAAATATATAATTTTATTTAATAGAAAATTATTTAAAATTTTGGAGGCGCAACGCGTTTTTTTATTTTTTAAGAACGATGCAATTTTGTCGTAAATTGATACCCTAGACATAGTTGGACAAGAAATCTACTTCATTTAAAAAAAAATCAGTTTTTGAACATCAAACTTATAAATTTTCAAATTTCAAAATTTGAAATATAATTTTATATAATTATATATAATATATTAATATATAATTTTTATTAATTAAAATAAATTTATCCAATTTTTGCCTTTTAAGATATTAAGATGTAAATATTTAATTTTTATAATTTTTTTAAGAATGTTATATAAAGTGCCAACACGGCATTTTAAATCTTTAAATTTTTGCATTAGTTTCTCAATTTTTTTTCCACGTTAAAACTAGTTTTATTATGAGGGCGAAAATACAATTAAAATTAATTGAGCAAAATTTCTATCTAAAAAGAATTATTTTAAATTTCACGACAAATGGTGGAAACGCCCCATGAAATTCCACATTTTTATTTCAAGCTAAAATGAGTTAAGAGGTGTCGATATTTAGAAAAATAAAAACCAAATACGAGATTATTAAACTAGCGTATCCCTGATATTAAACTTGGTAGAGAATTGGTTCGTTTATTGATTGCAGTTTTATTAAAAATGAATAGTTGCTCAAGAAGCAATTAAGGAGCCCAAGGAACATTTTCTATAGTGCACCAATTTTAGTTTAATTCCAGCAAGAAGTAAACTTTATGTTTAAGCTCCTTCAACTATTTTCTTTTAGTGTAATTGCAGTAATAATTTAATTGTTCAATTGATTATATAAAAATTTAAAATAATTTTACATCAATTGTGTAAATAGGAGAATTTGGTGGAAGTCAACTATTTTTTCCTGCTACAGTTTGCTTTTTGAATTACAAATTTGCACCTCTAGCTAGTGTTTCCCGTCTTTCGTACCATAGTAGAAATAAATTTTGATTGGCACTTGGTACTTAATTAGAACACGTGGAAATGGCCAGTGAATGAAATTTGTGTGTCAATTTAAAATTCGTTCAGTCCAACTCCGTCAAAATACTACCATCTAATAAGTTAATTAAAACACATTTTAACGAATCAGGGTAAGTTCCTTCAACTACCCCTCATTCATTGGATTTCGTGGCGCACTTGTTATTCTATTCCACGCAATTAGTGGGAAGAACCTTCAGAACCCGTTGAGAATCTCATTTTCATTAGTTTCAAGCCAACAATCATTCCCACCTGAAAAGCAAATAATTACTAGTAGCGATCCGATTTCAAACTAACTAAACTTTAATTTAAAAAAATCAGAAGTTTCGGCAAATTCCCCAAAACTGCTAATTCTAAAAATTTACCCTACTTAGCAAGTTTCGTAAATTTTTCAAGCGACAATGTATTAAAACTGTTTGTAACGTACGAGTTTTGGAAAATAAAATTCAGCGATTTTCTATTGTAGTGGAAATAGTCCTGGAGCGTCGAAAACGTTTGTTTGGCGTAGAAACTTTTGACGCGAATACCGGAAATGTTGATAAACAACGAAATTAAAACACACACGTTTTTCAAAATTTTTGTGATTAATATTTAATATTTAATTTGAAATGCAACAAAACTTTGTCCAGCAGACTAGCCATCAAACGTGTCAACAGCAGACGAGACTGTTATATAATTGGCCCTTGTGAGATAACATTCAAAAGCTTTCATTCCCTGAATATGTGCTTTGCATATTTTCCTTTATATATGTAACGGACTCACGTTTTGCATTTTAAATGGGACCAAAACTGTTTTTAATTGGAGTCTTTTCGCACTTTCGGCCTGAATCAATTTTGAAATTTCTAGTTAGATAAACAAATGAGTAAGTCAAAGCTCCTGTTAAACCATTTTCAAAACGTTTCTGAATTTGTTTCTGTTTACCTGTGTTCTGAATTTTATATTGAAATTAGTTTACTCGCGATAAGGTTGCTATTTCCAAAAAATCCATAATTCATAACGGTAATAAATCGGGTTCGGTTGAAACATTTAAACTTAGTCACTTGATAATATGTGATAAGTTCGCCCCGAGTTAACACCTACAATTGTTGACCTCAGGTGCATGTTTTATTGATTTGTTCAATAATTTAATAAATACTAATTCTTGTTTATTACCAGTAGCTTAACTGCCCGAATGGACGGCTGTTTATATAATTATTACCACTAAATCGCTGAAATACTGTCAATAACCGAAATGTTGTTTATCAATTATTTAAACGTAGATAATGACAAATCAATGAATATAAATTATTTCTTTACAAAAATGCTGTGGGAACAAATATTAAATGCAAAAGCTTGCATACTGTTAAAGCATGTTGCATGTAGCGAACGAAAGTTGGTAAAGTGGTATGTTTAGCTATCACGCAGATTTGAAGGAAACATAAATGTGACTAATAATAGTTCTGCCCTCTATATGCAACAAAAAAAATTAAATTCACGGAATTAGGGTAATTTGGAACTTGAAACAATATTTTGGTGATTGAACACGTTTCAATGTTGTTTAAAATATCTTGGAGATGTAAGTTTTGGGTAATTTGAGTTAAAATATATTTCTGTAGCAGGAATGGTTGTGTAATGTTTTGATAAACTAAACCCTTTAATTTGCAATATTTATCTTATCCCTCTATGGTGTACCTATTTAGAATGAGAACCCTCTCTAAACCCGAGTGTTGATTCCCCATTTAGGAACAGCTCGTCAGTTTCGGGTTTATTTGTGAAATTCATTTCAAATAGATTTGCGGCGTGATGAAAATTAGTTTGATTATGCCAAAGGCCAATTTGGCACAAAACATAATAATTGACCCACATATCGGATTTGTCATTGTAATATAAAAATTGTTACGTAATCAAATTTTGTTATTTAAAGGGGAATCTGTCGAGGTCCGAAAACAAAATTAACACAAATTTTCGAGATTAAATTAGATTTGGATCAAAATTTGCCACTACAAGTCACTGACATAGTTGTAATTACGCAAATGTAAACCCATTGGTTTTTCTGTCCCTCAATTCAAGTAAACCGAATCTGAATAGCTTCTATTTAAAAAGAACTTCCACGCGTTTCGAATCACACAACAACGCTTTGTAGAAGTTAAGTTCGTTCTCTGTAAAAGCTTAGGCGCATGAAGCTTTCAACTTTCAACGTCGATAGTTTTCATTTTGATAAATGATGCGAAAAAGCGTCAACAAGCCAAGAAATTTTACAACTTCTTGTTATACAAACACTAATGAACCGTCATTTGTTTAGTACGAATCACCACAAACAATAAAAAATTAAAAAATAACGTCGAAATTTTAACGCAATCAAGTTGGGTGGTTGATGCAAACCCCAACAAAAATCAAAGTTTTTTGCAACTTTTATCTTGTTTTAAGATGATATTCGTGGTTCTGAATACTTAACTTTCATTAAAACTCTTTTAACGTAAAATTGGGATATCCCCTGCAACTAAATCGAAAATGCGTTTTTGCTTTGTTATATTTCAAGTTGCAATAAAATCTTTTCCCGAGATTTGCGAAAACTGAACACGCCAAAATATTTATTCAAGAAACACAAACACGGGGGATTTCTTGTTCCATTTGATTGCTCAACATTGTTTGTCAACGCGTAACTTTGAGATGACGTTATTGTATTGCAACACTCGTCCACATGTTCTACGACTTTTTTGAGATAAGCAATTAATAGCAACCTTTCCCTTGTTGCGTGACTTCAAAATGATATGCTTCAATAAAGCGCCAACAAAAGCACGAATTATTCTTTTGCCGTTCAAGTTGAAAAGCTTCGAATAACGCGATTTTTGATCAAATTTGTCTTTTATTTGCAGAAGTTAACTGGCGATTTTTGTCAATTTTTGTTTTTCACAAATTGTGTGATTGCAGTAATGAAAGTAATTAATTACGAGTTTTTAATTAATTTACGAAAATTGGCAGCAAACGCTTTTTAAAAATTCTTGATACGAAAGAAGTGAGCTTTACTTCAAATTTAATTAGTTCCAACCTGTTTTAATTAATTTTGACAGTAAAAACGTAATTTACAAATAATTCAACTACCCTTGCGTTCAGCTAGTACCTAATTTCGTTTCAAGCAGAATCTCAAAGGATATTAACTTTGCTTCATTACCTCAAGTTGTAAATATTACTCAAATAAATTCAGTGAAAGTTTGAAATAAATTACAATGTTTTATTGAATAAATTGACTAAGAATAGGCTTCAACTAATTATTTTGATTTGCCTAATTTCTTGATTAAAACCTTCAATCATTAATTTACAATTAATTTCCATTTACTTGATCACAAAGATTGGTTGTTGCCTGTAATTAATTTGATTTTTATTGCATACAAGATGTGTTCAGTTTCTGTTTCGTGCGTCACAAATTTTATGTTTATAAACAAAATTAACGTAAATTGACGTAACGTAAATTGCATCGACAAAATATGAGAAATATATTTAAAACTGAAATAATTACAAGGTTTTCGTTTAGCTTTTACGTTAAAAAGACTTTAGAGAACTTTTGACTCTAAAGAAGTGGATTTTGCAAGAAGCGCGTGGCAATTGCTTCCAATTTAATTAATTTCAACCAGTTCTAATTAGTTAGTACATCTACTCGAGTCATTTGGTTGTGGAGGATTTTTCCATTGCTCTCCCTCGAACGGCACTGGCAAACTATCGAGTGGTCAGGAAAGCTTCTCACTTCAAAACGTATAGTAGGCGTACATAAAACATATACTAGAAGAAAACGTTCTGGGCCTATTGTAATTAACCTTTTGACAAATAGTTTTCGCTAACTTTTAGAAAAATTATTAATGCATGTTTCTTATGTTCTATTTTATTTATAAGTTGCTATCGACTGCAAACTCTAACATGTGTAGACCAATATGACTGAATAAGTTTTTCATAAATATTACTTACAAATAATTCGAAAATTACCCTCGCGTTCAGGTAGTAGCGAATTTTGTTACAGGTAATCTCAAAGAATATCAATATTATAAATAGATATTAACATCACTTCTAATTTGTGAACATTGTCCAAATGAATTTAGTAAATTAATAAAATAAACAAAAATAAAATAAAAATTAATAATATTAAAATGAAAATAAAATAAAAAGCAAAAATTATTCGTCTCATTAATATTTCATTGATTTAAAACGTGAAATTGTCAGTTCTAACCCTTAATATAATTTTTTGTTGTAGATGAGGAAGCAGACGAATTTCATTTTCATTTAACAAGATATCGTCCCGAGGAGCTCCAAAAGTTGGCGTCAAGAACAAAATTCAGCAGAAAGGAAATACAATTGATGTACCGAGGATTCAAACAGGTTAGTAATAAAAAATATAAAAGACGCAACTGGCGGAAACTTTAGCTGCCAAATCAAATATTATCCAAAAGAATGCTTTACAACGTAAAATCTCAAATAATTCAAAATAATCCATTCGAGATTGTTTTACTAGAATTAATAATAATTGTTTCGTAATTACCGGATTCCAATATAGTTAACTCGCTTCTGGTTTGTCAATTGTAGTTTGCATATGCAAATGTTCGTTTTGTAGTGAGAAAGCGGAGGGAAATAAACGATATTTCCATACTGCACACAGTAATTTCAAAGTTAGTAATAAAATTCAAATTTTGCCACAAAATTTACCGGGATTAATTCGTCAAAATTCTTGCAGGAATGCCCGACTGGGATGGTGGATGAGGACTCCTTCACCCACATATTTTCACAATTTTTTCCTTTAGGTGGTAAGTGTCACTAAAGCAAATTTTGCTAATTTAAGTAATTATTGTTTCCATACCATTGATTTGATAATAAACAGCCACAAATAATTTGTTGTTAAAACTGATTAGACCTAAAAAATTAATTGCATAACAAGCAAAGAAATACACATAAAAGCCTGGTAGGAAGCAAAATTACTAAGGACGAAGAAAGAGCATTAAAAAAAATCACAGAGCAACAATGATTTACACAAAAACATAAAAAGCTATTTATCTATCAACGAAAAATTTGGTTGGAAATGAATTTTTGGGCTTCCTTAAATAAAACATTCTCAAATGTTGCTTCAGTCCAATTTTTCTTTATTTACATATTTTCCTTTATGCGTATATTTCTTTCAATGTACCAAAATAAATTATTTTTTATTAAGATATTTTACATAAAAATTGATCTTAGTTTTATATATTTTTCTATCAGTGCCAATTATTAAATTTAAATTTTTATTTTGGTTTTTAAATTTTTCCTTACATATTCGTAAGTTAGAATTAATTTTATTGAGAGATTGCAAAAACTGATAAGCATTTTATTATATTTATAAAGTGAAGAAACAACAAGAAAATGAGTTTAGAGAAATTTCGCTTTAAAAGAGGCAATTTTAGATTTTAGAACAAATGGTGGATGCGCCGGGTGAAATCACTTTTTGACGCTAAAATCAGTCTAATTAGATTAAGGTTCAAGAGTTTCTGTATTTAAAAACTAAGGAAAACCAAATACGAAACTATTAAACTACCGAATTTGTGATATTAAAATTCGTAGTGAATTGGTTCGATATTAACTTAATTGGTGTCTCCGTACAGTTGAATCACGAACAATATTTTATTGGCAAAAATTACGTACTGTAACAAATTAAGGAAAAACACACATAAAAACGATAGGAGGTGGAATTGGCTACATACTTTTTTCTCACAATTGAAAATGTGGTTGGAAATAAACTTTAGGGGTTCTTTATGCAAAATATTATGAAATTAGTTATTGCTTCAATCCAGTTTCTCTCATAACATATTTTTTTAAACTTTATGCATCCGTTTCTGTCAATATACCAAAGTAATTTATTTTTTATTAGGATACTTTCTAGCTTTAGGACATAATTTTAATTTCACAAATATTCAGGTTTCAAAATATTGTATTTGGCTTTTATATAATTCCACTAAATAAAATAAATTTCTTCAATTTTTGACTTTTAAGATCTAAATATTTAGTTTTCTATTTTTTTTTATATCAAGTGTCAATAAGACACTTTGTAATGATAAAATAAAGAAGCAACAAAGAAATGAGTAGAGAAATTTTAATTTAGAAAACACAATTTTAGATTTTACGACAAATGGTGGATGCGCCGGGTGAAATCACTTTTTTTTCTGAAGCTAAAATGAGTTGAATTAAAATATAGTTAATTAGTTTCTATATTTGAAAAATAAACAAAACCAAATACGAAATTATTAACCTTCCGTATCTGTAATATTAAAGTTGGCAGAGAATTGGTTCGTCATTAACTTAATTGGTTCCTCCGTACAGTTGAATCACAAACAAATATTTTATTGTCAAAAACTGAGTAGAGACTGAAAAAATTACGTACCGTAACAAGACGAGGAAAGATACACATAAAAGCCTGATACGAGGTGGAATCACCGACTATGAAAGGAAAGGCATTAAAAAGATATTACAGTATATCAACTCAGTGTATTGCTGTGAAAGCTTCGAGCATCTAGCGACACATCGGAAATAAATCACGACTCGAATTTGCTTCCATTTGACGAATGCGGGTTTTTATACAAAAAAAAAATAATTGCCGTAGCGAGACTTTTAACAAAATTAGTTGTGAAGCTCTACAAGTAAGCGCGAGAATTTACAAGAAAATTACAGTCTCTTGCAAACTTTAGATAAGGAATCACGTAATTTGTGTCACCAAACTTAACGAGATTCTAAATTTTCATTTGTGATTTTCCACCAACTATAACAAAAGATTTTGTTAAAAAATCCAAATCCTGCCCTTTTGTTCCTTGGAGAATTTCGAAATATTCGATCACCCTTTTTTGTCTTAGTAACCAAGTTTTGGCTGTGTGAGTTATAAGTTTTTGAAAGTTCGGCAAGTTGCGCAATTATTTGTACCACAGCTTTCCATGCGGGTTTAAACTAAGGTTTGCTTGTGAAATTTAGAACTTGTGTTACGGGGTTTACCGAAAGAGAATGTCAAATATTCTACACCACTAAAACCCTCAAACTCGAGCTAGTTACCTAAATTAAAGATGGAAAATTAATTTTTGTTGAACAAAACTACTCACATTTAGATTAGATTTTTCGATAAATTAGTAAATTTCAACCAATTAAGAGAGTTATCAAAATGATTGCGATAATTTTGGTCGTAAATTAGGCAGGAGCTGCTTAAGTGTTCGGTTTATTAAAAGCGGTAGGGGTCTATTAATTAGCGCGAAAATAACTGGGATTGATTTATGAAGTCGTTAATGTGAATATTAAAATAATTGCAAGGGTGGCTCTTTCGTTCCCCTCGTTTCGCACCCTTTCCCAAATTATTCAGAATTGAAGAAGTGACGCTTTATTCACCGCTATTTCCACTACGTAGTTCTAGGAGTGGGCGATACAATTAATGTTTATTATCGATTTTCTCTTGGCAATTTTATGCCGAATCGTTTGTTTGTTAAAGATGTTGAGTGGCATCTTGAAAACTACGCCATCTAGTGGCAATTAAAAAAATCTCTAAACACACAAATGGTTCCACGATGATTAATCGTGTTATCGATTAGGGGAAAAAATTACAAAAACCGGACCCCAATCGAATATCCGGTTTTAATCCGGACGTAAACCCAGATTAAGTTGGGGTTAGCTTGACAATTAGCGAGGATGTAAATGCCGAGAAGAGACTCTTCAGATTTATGGTGGAGCCAAAGTAAATTGTAACCAGGAATACGAGAAGCCATTTACTTAATTTCGAGCTCCTGAATAATTGTTGCGGAAATGCGGGCATGTGTTCAATTCCTCCAAACAATGCGCTTATATATACAACTCGGTGTATTTTCGAGGTAATTAAATATTGGCGTTTCCGTCATTCTGTTTGTTGACGCAAAATTTATATAATTTTCCCAAATCGACGGCATCACCGTTTCTTTTATCACTTTGTCACGTCAAAAATTAATTTACGAAAAATTAAAAAATTACAGCAATTAATTTCGAACTTTGCTTTATTGAGAAAAGCCGCTGTCAACAAATTGTTAAAGAAAGAATTTTAAGCGAATTCTTCAAAATTTCGATATTGTTATCTTAATGCTTGAAAGGTTTGCTCGTTAATCGCCTGGTTTTGGAGGAACACAATTTCAATAGTTTTTTTTCGTATCAGCAAGTCGATTTTGCTTCAGTGAGGTTTCGGGACAACTTTAGTTGATGCAAAATTTACGTAGCATCACCGCGTTTGTTTTAAGAGCTAATATTTACTATCGAACCTAAATAAAACTAAACGAGTCACGTGCAAGAAGCAACATCAGGATATAGCGCTTCCATAACCGTTAGAGCCGTAAAAGAAAAATATAAGCCACAATTGGGCATAAAAATGACTTATAGTCCCTATGTGGCCGCGGATTCTACCGTTACGACTAAGAACCGGAATAATTATTAAGACTTTTAACATTTCGGAATTCCAGATTTTCAGAATCTTCCAATATTTTCCACCATTGACATATTTATACAAGAAACTGCTTCAAAATTTGGACGCGATTGATCGATTTTTACATTATAATTAGAACCAAACTAACGTGGCAAAGATAGAGAAAAGTTTAGCACTATTGCTTATAAATATGTATAAGAAAGAAAGTTTCAGACAATTACAGACAAAAATTTTTTAGTTTCATGAGAATAACTCGGTGCGCACGAATTGAAACTCGATTTAGCTACATTGGCTACTATTGCCGCCGATGTGGTGAAGTAGCAACACACACGAATGTTTGCTCTAGACACTGATACGTCTTGAGTTTTTTGTATTAAAATTATATTTACTACAGTCAATAAGACTACATCTGAGTAGAAAATAAAAGAACCAAACGACGTAGAATTAGAAAAAATAATGAAAATTTAAAATGTAATAAAGCCCTGAATACCGTCCAGATCAAGGAAGAAATGCCGTCATTGCGCCTGGAAGAAAAACGTATATGCAGTCATAGCACCGATGCAATGCAAGTTCCATACAAATATTTAATTTCAAGCTCTTGCGCCAGGTCAGGTCAGGTCTTAGTCACTGTATTCAACCACTCCACCTTTGCTCTGTACCCAACTTACACGTAAATTTAACTGAATTTTAGTAAGAAATGATATTTGAAAGCAAAATTCAAGTCTTGATAATTCCAGTATTTACAGAACCCAACTTATATATTTAAATATTCGAGTTATCGAGCTTCTACTGTGCATTTGATTTTTTTTATTAAGCAGAAATTTTGTCAGAAATGTTGACTGATATTACAATATAGAAAGAAAATATGATCCTCAGTTGAAGGCCAAAACTGTGAGTAATGAAAGGAAAACAGCATAGAGGTACGCCAAAATCTAGGCGCACACGTTATAACGATTCATGTGTTGTTCAGGTATTAAATTTCTCAAATTTCTTTGATAATGACGCGAGTTATCGTCTCGGTAACTTCGAAGGCAGCTCAAACATAGTGAGATATGTTCGAAGTATTTTACTGTTTGAGGTAAAATGGGTTGCCTAAATCGGGCGTATTTCAAAGTTAATCCAATTTGTGATTGCTTCGGTATGTCGTGCTTAACTCGAAAATTATTGCAGATAACCAAATTCTAATAATAACGACAGCTTGCCAACTAAATTGTCGATCAAGGCTCACCGTCAAAATTTTAAATTTCGTTATTTATTTGCAAGTTATCGATCGCAATTTGGGTTTGACGAAATGATAAGGTATTGCAAACCAAATTTGAATTTTGAATTTTCGTTTTCTACTTTACAACCATGCTAATGTTTCGGTTTTTTGTTGTTTATTAATGTAATTAGATACAAAATGTATGTTTTTACTTTATTTTCTACGTTTCGTCCGCCAAAACCTTAACAAAATAAATGCGAAAAGGAAAGTTATTATCTCAATATGAAAAAAGGCGTAGAAGTAGACAAAAAACTGAGCAAAAGAAGTAAAGCAGTGGAAAGTTTACTTACAACGTTAAAGTAGAATCTAGTAAGCAAAACAAAATTTCAAATGTACAGAGACTTAAGTGACGGAAAAAAGAAAATATGAGAAAGAAGAATTCCAAGGGAGTCAAAGATATTGATGAAATGTACACTAAACATTATGTAACTTAAATAGTAAGAGCACAAAAAACTAGAGGGCTTAACCATCTAAATGTATACAGAATGCTAAATAATAGACACGCAAGTCATTTGCTGTTTGCAGAAAAAGCAAGTTAGTCCTAAGAAGAAATTTTTAAATTAAGTGCTGAATAACTTAAAGATTGAAAGACAAAAGACAAAAATAGGTCCATTTGAGAACAAATTTTAATTAGATGCAAACGTCACAGATACAGGTGCTAATCCGCTTCGAAAATCAAAAACTCTAAAATGTGATCAAGTGTACTTAAATTGTGAGGATGAACCTTACAATGTTATTTTTTAAATTTTGACTACAAATAACTTAAGAACATTCTTCGGCCAAACCACGTAGTTTGCCGCAGAGTTTGGATATTCAGCAATAACTCGAATCTGAGTTAGTTGGAAAACTATTTCCTATACAACCTGATAAATCAACGAACAGCCGTAACGATTTCCATGTTTGCTATATTGGATTCTGTCAGAGAGCTGCAATAGTTGAAGAATTACCAGTTGCAGCCCTATATAAGTAAAAGTAACTGCTACCAAATTATTGAAAATTACGTATGGGGAGTCAAAGCAGATGGGCTGTGATTTAATTAGATTTTAAAATGGGGCGTTTTTTAAAATACAAGCATTAATTGAAAAATTTGTTTTTTCATAAAGATAAATTCTCAACAAAATTTTCACATAAAATTCTAAAAATAATTTTGAAAAAACTGTTGAAATCAATTTAGATGACTTTAAAATCAGAGACTTTTAAACGAAATAAAAACCTGCATCGCAGCTAGCAAAATAATAAAAAGCAAAAAGATTTGTTTTATTAATTTATTGGATAAAAAAGAATTAGAGAAGAACCCAAAATTACTTCAATTTTTCGATAGCCTAGTCCAATTATGATTAATAAGGCAACATCTACACTTGGGGAATGATTTATTTGAGTTTCCGCTTTTTATTATTTCCCTCGAATTTTCCGCGAGAAAGCTCGATCTGACATATAATCGCTTAAACAATTTTAAAGTCGCTGAAAGCATTTGCGACTTGTCACTTCTTCCAGCTTTTGTTTCAACAAATATACCTTATGACAGGTTTAAAATCACGTCAATTTCCACCCTCAAAGCGATTTTTTATTTTTCCACAATACTCTCTTGCATTATTAATTAAAACACGTCAAATTCTTTGTGTAATATAAAAATTATTTATTTCATAAAAAATAGCGCGATTTTGTCGCAATTGCCCATGGTTTAACATCATTTAGCTTAAATATAATTCCGTTCTAAATTTATGGGTAATGTTCGCGAATAACTGTGTAATTGTGTTTTCGTGTTAAATCGCATTTAGACAAATTATAATCAGTTACTTCGACACGTTTCACTGTGTGATTAGGGTGGACGTTTTAATTAAAGCTTTTTCGGAATTCTGAAAATGCTTTTATTGGTTCTGGTTATATTATTTAATGCCTGACCCCGGTTTGGACAAAAAAATTCGTAATAAGAAAACGAAAAGGGGAAAAGTCGTCTAGTGATGAAATCACGACCTGAATCCTGTTAAGTTCAGTAAAACCGACACTACCACGTGCACTTACGGAACCCGAAGGAATAAGCCGAGAACTTATGCGTTATCAAGCTGTACATTACGTGATCAACACCATGAATTTAATGAAGCCAGCAACGTTACAAAAACATGTGAAGTTTCATTCAATGTTTTGCTTGAAAATATTTAGGTAGGTAGTTCAATTTTAAAATTAGATTTTTCTAAGTGAGGCTAGATTAATGGTTTTGTTTAAATTTGGTACTTAACACGAATAAGGTTCTTATCGGTGAAACACACGAAAACTTAAACGAAATTGTTATCTGAAATCTCGATTTCCGCCCCCTATCTTCAGACATCTACAAAAGGTATTAACGTGTTTGTTTACACGAAATGGAAAGATTTCGAGCAATGTTCCTCGGGGAATTTAGATAAATTATCTACTGGTAACAAAAATAACAAAATGCCAGCTTCAAACCGGATTTGGTCGTTTAATTAGAACAAATTGCTAAAATACCTTGGACATAAAATGAGAATTGCAACAAAAAAAATTCCTCACCAATTTCTAAAACCAACATATTAAACGCTAAATTCCTTTCTTATGTCAAAATTAAGAAAATTAATTTCCACTTTTCTAGATATTATTTTCTGTTGTAGCACTATAATTAATTTTTTCAAGCTGAATCAACTTCGATTCGAAACTACTTACTACGTTTTGGTTCGAATTTTTACCTGCCGCTTCCGCTATTTGTAGCAGTTAAATTTGGGCCCGGTTGCAAACGAGCTTCAAGTGAGTTCGGAATTTACTTTTAATAAAAGAAATTACTAAGAATATTATTTTAAAAATCGACACTATTTTATGTTCTCAACACAAACATTCTCACTTAAAACAAACTTAGTGTCAACTAAACTCAGACCTTAATGCTGTACAAAGACGAGGCACGATATGAATATCTGTGAAATTCGGTCAAGATTTTGTATATTTAATACCTAAGTTTTAAAATAAATTGTAACTAAAGGTGGACCAATGTTTAAAAAAATTTGGACACACTGTATGTACGATTATTAAAAAATTATTTGGTTCAAACAGTCATAGAAGAAATTGATGCTCCTTCTTAATAATTGCTAAATTCTTCTAAATTTCTTTGCCCTGAAATCACAAGATTTAATCGAGATTTTCAGTTTATTTTCATTAAAAAATGTGAGCACTCTTAGAAAAATTTTGACAATTTTGCATAAAAATTAATTTACTGAGAAAAAAAAATTGACGCAACTTTAATTTTAATCAGATAATTTTTGCAAAAGCTTAAAATTACAATGTAACTAAGGAAATTTATAGTTTGTCAAAAACATAAGGAGCACTTTTCAAGGATTGAACACTTTCTTTAGTGCTTCAAAACAAAATGCTACAAAAAAGCAGGCGTGTTAAATAAATTGATTGTTTCAAAAACTTTTATTTTTGAAATTGTAACATAAAATTGAAATATAACAATTAATGTAAATTTTGTTTTGAATACGCATATGTGTAGCACTTATTTTGGATTAGTGTTTTGAAACTAGAATACCATTCTATGATTATAACTGCAATTGTTAACTGGATGAATCAGTGACAAGAGAATTGCAATTTTATAATAAATTTCACTCAGCGCCTCCGCCATTTGTTGCTATTTTGCTTAATTTCAACTTGCACTATTTTTTAAATTTTCCTTCATTTTTGAGCACTGCTTGAACGTTTTAGGTGTAGTCTTTTAATTAAAATTTAATTAAAATTAAAATTCTTATTTTTATATATTATTTTGTTATTTTTTCAATTTTTTATTTTCTATAATTAAGTGTATAACGTATAAAATTATTTTAAAATTTTAAAGCAATCTAATGTTTCTAAACTAACAAAATTTATGTTTGTTTTGTTTTTGCAATGTAATTACTAAGAGTAGTAGCAAGAAATGCTCATCACCATAAATTCCTCGGCAACGGCGTTAATTATTTTTGATACTTTGCCTGTTCTACAATTATCCAATTTTTCTGACAGTAAAAAATTAGAAAACGTCAATGATTTGATGTGAAAAACTACAAAACTGAAATTCCAGAATTCAAAAAGCCTTCCCTAAATTGGTCTATCAATTCCGATAAGCAGGAAGCTACTTTTACTTTGCATAATCAATTTCCTCAACCCCAATTTTTTGGTACCCTGTTAAGCAGCAACGTGTTTAAAAATTATCTCAACGTTCCCAAATGTAAACAATAATTTGCATTTTTCTTAAACCCCTAAACAATATTTTTTATAGGGACAATCGAATTTTCTTATCGCAGCTCCGAAAAACGCCACATCGAGCAATTGACTGCTAAAATATGGAACGTTTCGCAAAAACGCCGCCACCGGGAAAGACCTAATTGTCCCTCAATTACACTCTTTGTTCGAAAACCGCACCCTTATAATTTACGACCCGTTCTATTATCAGATTTTAACAAATAAACTTAGGGTTTTTCCAAAATCCTTTAATTAATTGAAAGAAAACAAAACGTTAAGCTAGAGCCGAACGTATAAACAAAAAGAATAAACGATAATCAAGTCAGGGATGAAAAGAGACTCGTAAAAATAAAAATCCGATGTAATGTCGATGGTGGGTTCCAAGCACTCGAATTACGGTCGTTGTAACGCTGCCCTCATGAGATCTTGAAAATGTTCACGTTGTAACACCACATAATTACAAGATTTTTTTATATTAGAGAAAGAAAAATTTATTTTTATGTCAGTTTATGATATATAGGAATCCGACACAGCTACGCTCAAACATTGATCGTATGTGATAAATTTAGATTGCACACTGCATCAGGTCGGTTTCAACCATTAGTGTAACACAGGAAACAGGTATCTGAATCCATATTAGTTGCATTTTTAATGAGAACCTCTCCAGCCACGGAAAATTAATCCAAATAGATTCAACATCCAAAAATATTTTACGTAAGAAAACTGATTTGTTATTAAATATTTAAAAAAAATACGTAAATTTCCAATAAACACTTTCAAACGATTTATTACGCGTATGGGAGAACTTTAAATAAATATAAAGAGAGAGTAGAGCAATTTGCGTAATTTGAAAACGAAGTTGATTTTTTAAATCATTTTATTACTCTGAAACAAATCAATAATCAATAGAAGGGAATCTAAGATGGGTCAGGGTTTTTTCAAAATTATTTTTAAATGTTAATATAAGTAAATTTAATTTTGACGAAAACACTTACCAAATCTATTTAATACTAATAATATAAATTGCTGTTTTATGGTTGGTTCGGCGGGCCGAATCCTGTAATTTAAAATTGCATAGCAAAGTTTCTGTGTCAAACCATAAGATTTTGATTGCTAATTTTTTTTAATTATTCTCTCTAAATTTTAAGCACATCAGTTCTCAAATTTTAACAACCGCACTGAAAAAAAACAAACAAACATGAGTAATCAAATTCTTAATAGCGGCACTTAAAAGAAACGAACACATTAATACTCAAATTTTTAGCAACCGCACTGAAAGAAGACAAACGCACATAAGTATTCAAATTTCTAACAGCCGCGCTGAAAAGAAGCAGGCAAATCAGTACTCAAATTTTAACAACTGCACTGAAAGAAAACAAACAAACATGAGTGATCAAATTTTTAATAGCCGTACTGAAAGAAAACGAACACATCAATACTCAAATTTTTAGCAACCGCACTGAAAGAAGAGAAATGCACATCAGTATTCAAATTTTTAACAGCCGCACTAAAGGAAAATAGGCGCACATTAGTGACAAAGTTTAATAGCCACACTGAAAGGAAACAAAATATCAGTACTGAAATTTTAACAACCGCACTGAAAGATAATAGACGAACATAAGTAATCAAATTTTTAATAACCGCACTGAAAGGAAACAAACACATCAGTACTCAAATTTTTAATATCCGCACTGAAAAAACACGAGCATATCAGTACTAAAATTTTTAGCAACCGCATTGAAATTGTTTTCTTTCAGTAGGCACATCAGTATTCAAATTTTTAACATCCGCAATGAAGGAAACAAACACATCAGTACTCAAATTTTAACAACTGCACTGAAAGAAAACAAACAAACATGAGTGATCAAATTTTTAATAGCCGTACTGAAAGAAAACGAACACATCAATACTCAAATTTTTAGCAACCGCACTGAAAGAAGAGAAATGCACATCAGTATTCAAATTTTTAACAGCCGCACTAAAGGAAAATAGGCGCACATTAGTAACAAAGTTTAATAGCCACACTGAAAGGAAACAAAATATCAGTACTGAAATTTTAACAACCGCACTGAAAGATAATAGACGAACATAAGTAATCAAATTTTTAATAACCGCACTGAAAGGAAACAAACACATCAGTACTCAAATTTTTAATATCCGCACTGAAAAAACACGAGCATATCAGTACTAAAATTTTTAGCAACCGCACTGAAATTGTTTTCTTTCAGTAGGCACATCAGTATTCAAATTTTTAACATCCGCAATGAAGGAAACAAACACATCAGTACTCAAATTTTAACAACTGCACTGAAAGAAAACAAACAAACATGAGTGATCAAATTTTTAATAGCCGTACTGAAAGAAAACGAACACATCAATACTCAAATTTTTAGCAACCGCACTGAAAGAAGAGAAATGCACATCAGTATTCAAATTTTTAACAGCCGCACTAAAGGAAAATAGGCGCACATTAGTGACAAAGTTTAATAGCCACACTGAAAGGAAACAAAATATCAGTACTGAAATTTTAACAACCGCACTGAAAGATAATAGACGAACATAAGTAATCAAATTTTTAATAACCGCACTGAAAGGAAACAAACACATCAGTACTCAAATTTTTAATATCCGCACTGAAAAAACACGAGCATATCAGTACTAAAATTTTTAGCAACCGCATTGAAATTGTTTTCTTTCAGTAGGCACATCAGTATTCAAATTTTTAACATCCGCAATGAAGGAAACAAACACATCAGTACTCAAATTTTAACAACTGCACTGAAAGAAAACAAACAAACATGAGTGATCAAATTTTTAATAGCCGTACTGAAAGAAAACGAACACATCAATACTCAAATTTTTAGCAACCGCACTGAAAGAAGAGAAATGCACATCAGTATTCAAATTTTTAACAGCCGCACTAAAGGAAAATAGGCGCACATTAGTAACAAAGTTTAATAGCCACACTGAAAGGAAACAAAATATCAGTACTGAAATTTTAACAACCGCACTGAAAGATAATAGACGAACATAAGTAATCAAATTTTTAATAACCGCACTGAAAGGAAACAAACACATCAGTACTCAAATTTTTAATATCCGCACTGAAAAAACACGAGCATATCAGTACTAAAATTTTTAGCAACCGCACTGAAATTGTTTTCTTTCAGTAGGCACATCAGTATTCAAATTTTTAACATCCGCAATGAAGGAAACAAACACATCAGTACTCAAATTTTAACAACTGCACTGAAAGAAAACAAACAAACATGAGTGATCAAATTTTTAATAGCCGTACTGAAAGAAAACGAACACATCAATACTCAAATTTTTAGCAACCGCACTGAAAGAAGAGAAACGCACATCAGTATTCAAATTTTTAACAGCCGCACTGAAAGAAAATAGGCGCACATTAGTAACAAAATTTAATAGCCACACTGAAAGGAAACAAAATATCAGTACTGAAATTTTAACAACCGCACTGAAAGATAATAAGCGAACATAAGTAATCAAATTTTTAATAACCGCACTGAAAGGAAACGAACACATCAGTACTCAAATTTTTAATAGCTGCACTGAAAGAACACAAACAAATCAGTACTAAAATTTTTAGCAACCGCACTGAAATTGTTTTTTTTTAGTAGGCACATCAGTATTCAAATTTTTAACATCCGCACTGAAGGAAAATAGACGCACATTAGTAATCAAATTTTTAATAGCCGCACTGAAGGAAAATAAACGAACATGATTAAACAAATTTTTAATAGCCGCACTGAAAGGAAACAAACACATCAGTACCCAAATTTTTACCAACCGCACTGAAAGGAAACAAACACATCAGTACTCAAATTTTTAATATCCGCACTGAAAAAACACGAGCATATCAGTACTAAAATTTTTAGCAACCGCACTGAAATTGTTTTCTTTCAGTAGGCACATCAGTATTCAAATTTTTAACATCCGCACTGAAGGAAAATAGACGCACATTAGTAATCAAATTTTTAATAGCCGCACTGAAGGAAAATAAACGAACATGATTAAACAAATTTTTAATAGCCGCACTGAAAGGAAACAAACACATCAGTACCCAAATTTTTACCAACCGCACTGAAAGGAAACAAACACATCAGTACTCAAATTTTTAATATCCGCACTGAAAAAACACGAGCATATCAGTACTAAAATTTTTAGCAACCGCACTGAAATTGTTTTCTTTCAGTAGGCACATCAGTATTCAAATTTTTAACATCCGCAATGAAGGAAACAAACACATCAGTACTCAAATTTTAACAACTGCACTGAAAGAAAACAAACAAACATGAGTGATCAAATTTTTAATAGCCGTACTGAAAGAAAACGAACACATCAATACTCAAATTTTTAGCAACCGCACTGAAAGAAGAGAAACGCACATCAGTATTCAAATTTTTAACAGCCGCACTGAAAGAAAATAGGCGCACATTAGTAACAAAATTTAATAGCCACACTGAAAGGAAACAAAATATCAGTACTGAAATTTTAACAACCGCACTGAAAGATAATAAGCGAACATAAGTAATCAAATTTTTAATAACCGCACTGAAAGGAAACGAACACATCAGTACTCAAATTTTTAATAGCTGCACTGAAAGAACACAAACAAATCAGTACTAAAATTTTTAGCAACCGCACTGAAATTGTTTTTTTTTTAGTAGGCACATCAGTATTCAAATTTTTAACATCCGCACTGAAGGAAAATAGACGCACATTAGTAATCAAATTTTTAATAGCCGCACTGAAGGAAAATAAACGAACATGATTAAACAAATTTTTAATAGCCGCACTGAAAGGAAACAAACACATCAGTACCCAAATTTTTACCAACCGCACTGAAAGGAAACAAACACATCAGTACTCAAATTTTTAATATCCGCACTGAAAAAACACGAGCATATCAGTACTAAAATTTTTAGCAACCGCACTGAAATTGTTTTCTTTCAGTAGGCACATCAGTATTCAAATTTTTAACATCCGCACTGAAGGAAAATAGACGCACATTAGTAATCAAATTTTTAATAGCCGCACTGAAGGAAAATAAACGAACATGATTAAACAAATTTTTAATAGCCGCACTGAAAGGAAACAAACACATCAGTACCCAAATTTTTACCAACCGCACTGAAAGGAAACAAACACATCAGTACTCAAATTTTTAATATCCGCACTGAAAAAACACGAGCATATCAGTACTAAAATTTTTAGCAACCGCACTGAAATTGTTTTCTTTCAGTAGGCACATCAGTATTCAAATTTTTAACATCCGCAATGAAGGAAACAAACACATCAGTACTCAAATTTTAACAACTGCACTGAAAGAAAACAAACAAACATGAGTGATCAAATTTTTAATAGCCGTACTGAAAGAAAACGAACACATCAATACTCAAATTTTTAGCAACCGCACTGAAAGAAGAGAAACGCACATCAGTATTCAAATTTTTAACAGCCGCACTGAAGGAAAATAGGCGCACATTAGTAACAAAATTTAATAGCCACACTGAAAGGAAACAAAATATCAGTACTGAAATTTTAACAACCGCACTGAAAGATAATAAGCGAACATAAGTAATCAAATTTTTAATAACCGCACTGAAAGGAAACGAACACATCAGTACTCAAATTTTTAATAGCTGCACTGAAAGAACACAAACAAATCAGTACTAAAATTTTTAGCAACCGCACTGAAATTGTTTTTTTTTAGTAGGCACATCAGTATTCAAATTTTTAACATCCGCACTGAAGGAAAATAGACGCACATTAGTAATCAAATTTTAACAACTGCACTGAAAGAAAACAAACAAACATGAGTGATCAAATTTTTAATAGCCGTACTGAAAGAAAACGAACACATCAATACTCAAATTTTTAGCAACCGCACTGAAAGAAGAGAAACGCACATCAGTATTCAAATTTTTAACAGCCGCACTGAAGGAAAATAGGCGCACATTAGTAACAAAATTTAATAGCCACACTGAAAGGAAACAAAATATCAGTACTGAAATTTTAACAACCGCACTGAAAGATAATAAGCGAACATAAGTAATCAAATTTTTAATAGCCGCACTGAAAGGAAACGAACACATCAGTACTCAAATTTTTAATAGCTGCACTGAAAGAACACAAACAAATCAGTACTAAAATTTTTAGCAACCGCACTGAAATTGTTTTTTTTTAGTAGGCACATCAGTATTCAAATTTTTAACATCCGCACTGAAGGAAAATAGACGCACATTAGTAATCAAATTTTTAATAGCCGCACTGAAGGAAAATAAACGAACATGATTAAACAAATTTTTAATAGCCGCACTGAAAGGAAACAAACACATCAGTACCCAAATTTTTACCAACCGCACTGAAAGGAAACAAACACATCAGTACTCAAATTTTTAATATCCGCACTGAAAAAACACGAGCATATCAGTACTAAAATTTTTAGCAACCGCACTGAAATTGTTTTCTTTCAGTAGGCACATCAGTATTCAAATTTTTAACATCCGCACTGAAGGAAAATAGACGCACATTAGTAATCAAATTTTTAATAGCCGCACTGAAGGAAAATAAACGAACATGATTAAACAAATTTTTAATAGCCGCACTGAAAGGAAACAAACACATCAGTACCCAAATTTTTACCAACCGCACTGAAAGGAAACAAACACATCAGTACTCAAATTTTTAATATCCGCACTGAAAAAACACGAGCATATCAGTACTAAAATTTTTAGCAACCGCACTGAAATTGTTTTCTTTCAGTAGGCACATCAGTATTCAAATTTTTAACATCCGCAATGAAGGAAACAAACACATCAGTACTCAAATTTTAACAACTGCACTGAAAGAAAACAAACAAACATGAGTGATCAAATTTTTAATAGCCGTACTGAAAGAAAACGAACACATCAATACTCAAATTTTTAGCAACCGCACTGAAAGAAGAGAAACGCACATCAGTATTCAAATTTTTAACAGCCGCACTGAAGGAAAATAGGCGCACATTAGTAACAAAATTTAATAGCCACACTGAAAGGAAACAAAATATCAGTACTGAAATTTTAACAACCGCACTGAAAGATAATAAGCGAACATAAGTAATCAAATTTTTAATAACCGCACTGAAAGGAAACGAACACATCAGTACTCAAATTTTTAATAGCTGCACTGAAAGAACACAAACAAATCAGTACTAAAATTTTTAGCAACCGCACTGAAATTGTTTTTTTTTAGTAGGCACATCAGTATTCAAATTTTTAACATCCGCACTGAAGGAAAATAGACGCACATTAGTAATCAAATTTTAACAACTGCACTGAAAGAAAACAAACAAACATGAGTGATCAAATTTTTAATAGCCGTACTGAAAGAAAACGAACACATCAATACTCAAATTTTTAGCAACCGCACTGAAAGAAGAGAGACGCACATCAGTATTCAAATTTTTAACAGCCGCACTGAAGGAAAATAGGCGCACATTAGTAACAAAATTTAATAGCCACACTGAAAGGAAACAAAATATCAGTACTGAAATTTTAACAACCGCACTGAAAGATAATAAGCGAACATAAGTAATCAAATTTTTAATAACCGCACTGAAAGGAAACGAACACATCAGTACTCAAATTTTTAATAGCTGCACTGAAAGAACACAAACAAATCAGTACTAAAATTTTTAGCAACCGCACTGAAATTGTTTTTTTTTAGTAGGCACATCAGTATTCAAATTTTTAACATCCGCACTGAAGGAAAATAGACGCACATTAGTAATCAAATTTTTAATAGCCGCACTGAAGGAAAATAAACGAACATGATTAAACAAATTTTTAATAGCCGCACTGAAAGGAAACAAACACATCAGTACCCAAATTTTTACCAACCGCACTGAAAGGAAACAAACACATCAGTACTCAAATTTTTAATATCCGCACTGAAAAAACACGAGCATATCAGTACTAAAATTTTTAGCAACCGCACTGAAATTGTTTTCTTTCAGTAGGCACATCAGTATTCAAATTTTTAACATCCGCACTGAAGGAAAATAGACGCACATTAGTAATCAAATTTTTAATAGCCGCACTGAAGGAAAATAAACGAACATGATTAAACAAATTTTTAATAGCCGCACTGAAAGGAAACAAACACATCAGTACCCAAATTTTTACCAACCGCACTGAAAGGAAACAAACACATCAGTACTCAAATTTTTAATATCCGCACTGAAAAAACACGAGCATATCAGTACTAAAATTTTTAGCAACCGCACTGAAATTGTTTTCTTTCAGTAGGCACATCAGTATTCAAATTTTTAACATCCGCAATGAAGGAAACAAACACATCAGTACTCAAATTTTAACAACTGCACTGAAAGAAAACAAACAAACATGAGTGATCAAATTTTTAATAGCCGTACTGAAAGAAAACGAACACATCAATACTCAAATTTTTAGCAACCGCACTGAAAGAAGAGAAACGCACATCAGTATTCAAATTTTTAACAGCCGCACTGAAGGAAAATAGGCGCACATTAGTAACAAAATTTAATAGCCACACTGAAAGGAAACAAAATATCAGTACTGAAATTTTAACAACCGCACTGAAAGATAATAAGCGAACATAAGTAATCAAATTTTTAATAACCGCACTGAAAGGAAACGAACACATCAGTACTCAAATTTTTAATAGCTGCACTGAAAGAACACAAACAAATCAGTACTAAAATTTTTAGCAACCGCACTGAAATTGTTTTTTTTTAGTAGGCACATCAGTATTCAAATTTTTAACATCCGCACTGAAGGAAAATAGACGCACATTAGTAATCAAATTTTAACAACTGCACTGAAAGAAAACAAACAAACATGAGTGATCAAATTTTTAATAGCCGTACTGAAAGAAAACGAACACATCAATACTCAAATTTTTAGCAACCGCACTGAAAGAAGAGAAACGCACATCAGTATTCAAATTTTTAACAGCCGCACTGAAGGAAAATAGGCGCACATTAGTAACAAAATTTAATAGCCACACTGAAAGGAAGCAAAATATCAGTACTGAAATTTTAACAACCGCACTGAAAGATAATAAGCGAACATAAGTAATCAAATTTTTAATAACCGCACTGAAAGGAAACGAACACATCAGTACTCAAATTTTTAATAGCTGCACTGAAAGAACACAAACAAATCAGTACTAAAATTTTTAGCAACCGCACTGAAATTGTTTTTTTTTTAGTAGGCACATCAGTATTCAAATTTTTAACATCCGCACTGAAGGAAAATAGACGCACATTAGTAATCAAATTTTTAATAGCCGCACTGAAGGAAAATAAACGAACATGATTAAACAAATTTTTAATAGCCGCACTGAAAGGAAACAAACACATCAGTACCCAAATTTTTACCAACCGCACTGAAAGGAAACAAACACATCAGTACTCAAATTTTTAATATCCGCACTGAAAAAACACGAGCATATCAGTACTAAAATTTTTAGCAACCGCACTGAAATTGTTTTCTTTCAGTAGGCACATCAGTATTCAAATTTTTAACATCCGCAATGAAGGAAACAAACACATCAGTACTCAAATTTTAACAACTGCACTGAAAGAAAACAAACAAACATGAGTGATCAAATTTTTAATAGCCGTACTGAAAGAAAACGAACACATCAATACTCAAATTTTTAGCAACCGCACTGAAAGAAGAGAAACGCACATCAGTATTCAAATTTTTAACAGCCGCACTGAAGGAAAATAGGCGCACATTAGTAACAAAATTTAATAGCCACACTGAAAGGAAACAGAATATCAGTACTGAAATTTTAACAACCGCACTGAAAGATAATAAGCGAACATAAGTAATCAAATTTTTAATAACCGCACTGAAAGGAAACGAACACATCAGTACTCAAATTTTTAATAGCTGCACTGAAAGAACACAAACAAATCAGTACTAAAATTTTTAGCAACCGCACTGAAATTGTTTTTTTTTTAGTAGGCACATCAGTATTCAAATTTTTAACATCCGCACTGAAGGAAAATAGACGCACATTAGTAATCAAATTTTTAATAGCCGCACTGAAGGAAAATAAACGAACATGATTAAACAAATTTTTAATAGCCGCACTGAAAGGAAACAAACACATCAGTACCCAAATTTTTACCAACCGCACTGAAAGAAAACAAACTCACATCAGTACTCAAATTTTTAACAGCCGTACTATAGGAGAGTAAACGCACATCAGTAGTCAAATCCTTTACAACCGTGCTGAAGGGGACTGTATAGCTGGAAAATCAGCACACAAGCCATACCGGAATAAATGTTATGCACTTGTTTATTTACAATTTCACTGTGATAAAAACGCACACCAATGAGTCAGCTAAACAGAAAAAAGTGCACACAACAGCTCTCAACAAAGGACCAAAAAAAAAAAAAAACGCACGACCAAATGCACTAAAAGGAGAACCCCCACAACATTGTATTTTAGTTTTTATTTACATGAAAAAATTACGCATTTTATATTATTTTAATATTTCTACAAAGTTAGCAAAGATCACCCATAAATGTCTACTTAACATTACATTATATCTTATCGCATTTTCTTGTGGTCTAAGTAAAATGCTTTCAGAATTAATTAATTAATTAGTTAATTATATTAATATCTAGAATTACAAGATAAAGCAACTCACCCAATTTCACAACAAACACAATAATGGCACCACTGTTACGGTATCACCTTATTACCGGACGCTTGCAAACTAAAAAAAGGCAACGCAACTGCTAGAAATTGAATTCCCTAACTTAGCTGTACCGTACTCACATTAGAAAATTTGAAAATACAGAAAACAGTTTGATTTAAGACTTAATGTGCATGCTTAATTTTCAAATTTTCAAATTTTTAAATAGTGAGTACGGTTCAGCTAAGCGAGAGAGTTTAGTTGATAGTTGCATTTCCCTTTTTTGGTTGCAAACATTCCTTAATTTCGCAGTCATTGATTCTGTGGCTGTTATTATTGTGTGTACTGTAAAATTTAGTGAATTGGTAACTAAGCTTTATCATGTTATTTTAGATATTAATTAATAATATTAATATTAATTGCTTAGCTCAAAAGAAAATGCGATAGAGCACTCAGTTAAGTAAATGCAACGTAATTTATAGAAAAACAAAACAATACTAAGATGGTATTTCCACGACAATAATTTCTAGATACTTAGATACTTAGAAACTGTTTTTTCAAAATAACTAAATAATGTTGTTAAGTTGCATTTATGTTTGAATAAAATTTTTTGCTCAATAAAATAATATAACTAATAAAAATTATGGTTTAAATTATTTCAGTAACGGGGTGCAAAACAAGAGATTATCTGTAATCTTTCCAACGCATTTTGAAGTATCATTTTGGGGTTTCTCTGACAAGACTTGAAAATTATAAATTTCTGGTGGTTTTAAGCTCGTGGTCTTAATCTTTTTTATTAACCCAATACAATATTGAAGTTTGAATTATGTTAATGGCAGGGTGCAAAAGGAAAGGTATCAAATTATCTGCAACCTTTCCAACAAAGCAGAATCGAGCATTAAGTAATCATTTTAGGGTTCAGGACACTAACACGCCTTGTAAATTATAAATTACTGCTCAAACATGAAGTCAGTTTTCGAACATATTAATCTCGACATGGTTGTTCGTTAATTTATTAATCAAATTGATAAAACCCCGAATCACGTTCTTAATGAATTAATTGAAACAATATTTAAAAGTGGCACTTGGGAGAAACTAACATCAGAAAATCGAATCAATTTGACTGGTAAAATATAAAAAGGAAACACCCAAAATTAAAATAGCTAGGGATGATGTGTTTTAATTTTGGGATAAATTATTTCGTAATTTTTAACATCCATCAATAATTTCACTACGCACACGTGCTGACACAGTTACTTTGTTGCAAGTTTCTGGAATTTTTCACCCCCGATGATAACTGAAAATTTGTTGAAACCGGGGATTACACCCGCTAATCCTCAAACAATCATCCAAACCCCGAAAACGTTCTATTATTGTAAAATTTTAAACCTCCCGTTATTAACAGTAAAAAGTTTTAATCGCAATGTTGAAGAATAAAATTTTATAACAAAAATGGCTTTTAATACATTTTACATTTACATTTTAATATTCAAGTAAGATTATAATTTTACTTTTTTGCAAACATTAAGTAATGTTCATGTCTTTTCTACAACTGAAATCTGTTTAAAACAAAAAGTGGTTAGTGAAAATTATTTTAAAATAAGCGAGGAGCAAAAGTGCTGTCAGGTTATGCAACCAAGAATACACTTTGGTTGTTCCGCGCCAATTTCCGTGCACAAAAACTGTTTTGTGGAAATTCTCTCTTTAGAACAAATGGATGAAAAAGTCGGCCGTTACGGCTCATTCGGACGAAATAAAAGCGCGTCTTCGAGTAGATCGAATAAATCAGGAATCGTTGACGATGTAAAAGCAATATCAATAACGCACCAACTGAAAAGAAAATTGAGCAGTCAACAGTCGGATTGTTTTGAATTTAACCCCGTTTGCGATATTTTATTGATCAATAATGTAGTGGTTTGTTTAGGGGAAACTCCGAGGCGGGAAGTTTTAATTCAAATTTTTCTTCACCAGTTTTATTTGGAAATGAAACAAACGCGGCGTTCTTACAATTGCTCCTTTTTAAGTTAGATGGCGTCTGGTCCTGGAAAGCATCGAGAACGGAAATTAAAAGTTGGACGTCAACCGTGAACGATAGGGTGCTTTTGCGTTGACAAACCGGATTTTCAAAAACACACACAGGATGACCACTGTTTTCACAAAGGGCAAGCGGAGATGGAGCAATTTAAAAAACTTAACAATAGAATCTCTGAAGCACCAATCGATTTTGTTAGGGATCTGTTTGTATTTGTGGATTGGAAATCCAAAACCATTATGAAGCTCACTGGTTCAATTTACCACTACGAACAATTCGCATAAAATTCACTCAACTGTCTTCGGCACTTCTAAAACACTTTTCTTGAATCGTCTTGAATATCGCAATTATTGGAGTCATCCAATTAAATAATCTCTGAACGCCCGAAAGGCGCTGCACCTTATTTACTTTTTATTACTAAATTTATTTGTTTTATTAAATTAAATTAAATTAAACAATCAAAATTCTCTATTTATATAAAATTGAAACGAAATTAATTTGTAAACGCGGGCAAGTAACTGAAATCTTCCTAATCTAAGTGTTAGGGTTTGTAACATTACAAAGAACTGTTTTTCGATTTTCCATGGCACTAACTGGTTTTTTGTTGAAAATTCAGATAAAGACCGGGTTGAACCCTGCAATTTTCCAGGCTGTTGATTTAATTTGTTTCTTTGTTTCAGATGCAACAAACTACGCTCATTACGTCTTTAACACGATGAAGCAAAAACAAACAGGAAAAATTAATTTTGAGGTAAAGTTAGCATGGCATGCACGCTCAAATAATAAATCCTTCTCCTTTTGTTTTACTCCCATTCAACAACACAATGAGAACGTGCTATATGGAAAGGTTATCAATTCAGTGATACGAAGGTTTTCCTTGACCTCAGAAATTAGTCTTCTCGGGCTAATCAAATATTTCTATTTTTACCTTGATTATCCACAATATTAACGCGAGTAATTTGTAAAATTTTACATAAAAATATTTTATTGCAAGTTTCGATAAAGCAAAATTTTAATTTAGCGGAATTGCAAGCTCGAAATTAATTTCATTTTGACAATAATTTACGACAAAATTGTTGCACGCGTTCTTACAGGTAAATCCCCAAGTTGGTATTTCTCGGGGTTGTACCAATAGCGAAAGGACAATAGCTGGAATTCTTGTCATTATTTACACAAAATAAAGCACTTTATGAGACATCAAAATAATATCACAAATGAAAGAATTGATGTTCAAATAGAACAAAATTGGAAAAATTCTTAGTTGCCAGATAATTCTTTGTGATTTCGTCACATCTATACCAATCAATTCAGTGACGTTTTCTAGATTAAACCCCCGAGGTTTTCCGAGATGATCATTCAAAAAGCTCGCTTTCGTATCCAATTGTTTTAGAAATTGTGGTTTTACCTTCGTTTTCTTGTCCTTGGCAGTGGTGGGGTGGCATTGACGCCGGGTTCGCGGCGAGGTAATATTGATTCCTTCTATTAATAGCAGAGGGTGCGTTTGGTGCTTCTCATCATTCTGTTCTTAACTCGCAAGGGGGTTTGCGGTGCTCTTTCGCATTTTTGTAGACAACTTTCTGTCACTATAGTTTTTTCCACAATCAATTTTTAAACTCAACCAGTATCAGGTAACCAATCTTTCCTCTAATCTGGCTATCAACCCCGCAACAAGTTGCATGCGACCCTCAACCCCCAGACGCAAGTTGGATATTAACGTGAATCAGTGCTTTCTTTCCAGTTTCGAGATCCAGGTACATTTAATTAATAATTTGAAACTTTGAATTATTCATGTTATTCCTTCTACCAAGGAAAACTCGAGCTTTTCCCCCGTATCTCCTATTTTATTTGACTGTTTCTATTTTTGTGGAAGCGATTACGCTACCCCACCTACCTATTGATATTGCTCCCTCTTATTGAACCTTTGTCTGTTTTATGGGTGGTCAGTAAATTCGACTTAGAACATGAAACTGCCTCTTTCTCTTCGAGGTTTGCAGGGACAATGCAATTTTTTTCCCCAACTAAACTACATGGCGTGACTATTCCGGACGAATTGATACTCCATGACGCAGTGCGTACTCAAATATATCTTTAACCCGATAAGTTATCCCTTGGGGTTCCGACCGCCCTAAACACGAGTTGGACCGACTGCTGCCAACGGGAGACAAATCACTTTAATTTGTATTTACCGCAATTTCTCACCCCAATTTCCATATGACATCGCAACCCTAAATCCACAAAACTTAACATGACCCCCGATATAATTTAATATAAAACAATTTTGGGTGAAGGAAGTGGAAAATGGTTTGACATAATTTTGAGATGGTACTTCTAAAATAGCAGGAACCTCCTGGAAATACTTTACTACAGTTTCGAAATAATTTTAGAAAAAGTTCTTCATAAACTTCATCCTTTCAGCTTCTTCTAAAACGATTTGCTTTTATTTTAATCTACTTGCAATTATATTAACAACAATTTCTGAAAGTTAACGTAATAGTGGATAAATTTGGACTTTACGCTTCTTATCTTCTACGAGCGATAAAAACAGAAATTTCAATCTTTTTTAAACCAAAATATTTTTGTGCTATGTAGTGGCTAACTTTGTTTACAAATTGTAACAATTGTGGAATGCATAAAATTGCAATAACAATGGGTCAAAAATAATGACATTAGATAGAGGACTTGACCTTTTGACCAATTCTCTAGCTTGCGTCCAGATGTTTCTGCTTCATTGCCAAATGAAATGTTCTTAATTACGCTATCACAAGTTTTGTTATAACGTCCTGTAAATTAATTGAATCTAATTAGTTTCTTAATTAAGACTGTGAATCAAGGAAATTTATAAAGGTTAATCTCAGAACCAGACAGTGTACTCTAAACATGCACAAAAACTTGCGATATTTTCGAACTATTTACTCGAGTTAAATATTCAAAATGATTTTTTACTTTGCAAATGTTATCTTAACAATTTCTATTGTAAATAAAAATTAAGAAAACGAGAACGTTATCTCTGTAGATTCTGTACAATTGGGTGTCTGTTCATCAAATTTCTTCAAAGCTCTAAAATCAAAGATGGAACAATTTTGGAACTAAAAAATAATTTTCACCGACGTACTAAGGTCGATTGACAGTTTTTTGGGTCAATGATGCATCCATTTTAGCAACTGAAAAGTAGCAGGTTCTAACCATAAAGGTGGTTAGTAATCACAACTAACTTCCGATTTTGGACCCGATTTGTAAATTTAAGTGATGGATTTCTAACATTTTATTCGAGAACAAGAAAATTCAAATTTTTATATCAAGCACAACCGTTCTGGTGAATGTACCATACGCCCTTAACCAAATTAGAAACTTGTTACGATGTTTTTTTCTACAAATCTAAAAAATTACAAAAAATTATCAAAGTCCCATCAAAAATTTTCAATATTTTCGATTGTTTCCATTGACTAAAATTTTTAAAAATGCTAAAATAAAAGCCAATTGCGTTGAGCCAATCAAGGAAGCTTTCTCTAATGTAATTTGTAATTTTGGGATAAGTTTCTAGTATTTGGAGGAAGTGTACAAAAATCTCAACTTTTGCAGATTACAAAGGCCCATATCTACTTGAGTCTGTGCGACTTATCAAATTTAAATCAATTAAGTAGCTTTCATTGGTGGTAAAATTCAAGTCGTAGGTGTGTAAATAAAAATATTCGAATTTTAGTTTGGACCAAAATTTCAACATTTCCAAAATTTCTGCATAAATTTCGTGCTCAGATGGAAAACAATCGTTCTCAAAAGGCGAGAAAATTATTTTCTGATGTAGTTTGTTTCGCTCATTTAGCTTCCCAAATTGCAGCAAGGTTTGGCGTATTTTAAAAATATACAAAAATGCAAAATTCAAACCTTAATAGTTACTAGAGTGTCTAAACCAAATCGAATGCAAGTACATCATTTTAATTGACTGATAAGTGTTAAATGAGAGCCCAGACGTTGTAAATGAAAAAG
Organism: Pyrochroa serraticornis; assembly: GCA_905333025.2. Taxonomy (NCBI): domain Eukaryota; kingdom Metazoa; phylum Arthropoda; class Insecta; order Coleoptera; family Pyrochroidae; genus Pyrochroa; species Pyrochroa serraticornis. The sequence goes on along the minus strand of HG995160.1, from coordinate 8,787,805 downwards.
CTCAAGCTTCCTCTATTGTTAAAAATTTAAATTAGAAAACTCAAATAATCACATCTTCGAAATTGAGCGTCCAAATTAAAATGTAATTGTCGCCCCGTTGTGTTCTGCGCAACTAAAAGATTGCAATAAAGTCACAAAGGGCCTATCAAAAAATTTCAATACTTTCGTTTTTTTTCCACTTCATCGATTAAAATTTTCAAAAATCCTAAAATACAAACCAATCAACGAAGTTTTTTAATGCATTACGCGCCTTTGGAACAAAAATTCAAATTTTGCAAAATTTTAAGATCCATATTTACTAGAACTTGTAACACATTACAAATAAAATTTAATCGACTTCTACAATGAAAGTTCCAAATATGTGAATAAGAAAACCCAAATTTTCAGCTTCGACGCAAATTTTGGTCGAAATCTTTGAATAACTTCAACCTAGTCCTTCAAATTAAAATCGGTAAACAACGCAAATATTTTTTTAATGTCCCGAATTGCGCAAGTGTAACTTAAGCGTTTTGTGGGTAACGAATTGTTTCCCGAATTGCGTGCCAGCAACTACGGTCCTGTTTATGAGCACTCAAACAAGTAAACAAGACCTGTTGCAGGCATGCCAACTCCTGAATATTTAGCAACAGCTACACACGATAATGCCATTTCCTACACCTGTGGCGACTTATTTCAATTAAATGATCAAATCGTTTCTACAGATTACGTTTTCGAGCTGATTAGTGAGAAACCCTCTAAAGTCACGATAATCAGAATAAAGTTAATAAAGTATCATGTGAATTGTGCAAGGCTGTTACAGTAGCGATAACGTTATCTATTCAATATTTTTATATTAATTTGTGAATAAAAACGTTTCAATTTTAACCTTCAGGATCAAAGTACAAGTTGCGGGATTACTCCGCCTTGTAATATTTGTTTATTTATTATTTTTTATAAAGTTATCTCTTTGACGTTAATTGTTGTTGTTTGCAACTACAATAATTTTTAGTTTTCTGAAAGTTTCGTTGGTTTGGAAATTTGCAAAATTGAAGAAAATTGCGTAAACAATTTATTGGGATTTTCAAAGAAATTTCTAGCTATTACTCGAGATGTGACTGCGATGTATTGAAACGTTTTGAGAATGTCAAATAGGAAGTTTGTCCTACATTATTCATTCAATGCATGAAATCCTTAAAAAGTTACGTGCAATGCGGCTTCTTCCTCTTGACGTATTCTAATATCGGATGCGAGGATATCTTGCTTAAACTTCTTGCTTGTAAAAGCTTGCCGGGATTTGGGATTTTATTACGAAATTTTATGTTGTTGAAGGAGCAACCAGGGCAACTTCTTGTTGGAGAAAATGTTAATTAATAAGACCCGCTCGACTTAGAAGAAAATTCAACTTGAGGCTGCGCCATCATCAATTTAGAAAGTTTACGCAACGCTTTTAGGGAGCTCATACATCCGTTAGCTGACAACGTGTCAAAATTGTTATGAAAGAACTTAATTACTAAATCTCAGGTACAAGTTTTCTACTTTTGTCGATTTCCACTCACTAAAATCCCTTTATTTTCAATCAAAACAAGTTAGTAGAAAATGGAGGTTCTATGGTATTGGAGAAACTTAATCAACAATAATCCAAATAATAGAATTAAGTAATTAAAAACAACGGAAAAATTAACTTTAAAACAAAAGATAAATTGGCACTCTTTAGCAATTTTAGGGGTCAAGGAGTCACCCTCTAAATTTGATTCCCTTCCATAAAAAATTGTTTTATTTTCCAACATTATTTATAAATGTCCTTTTGCTTACGAAATCTCGTATGTCTTGTCGACGAGGTTACTCAGATCTCATTAAGGCTTTGTTTATTTTCTTGTAGAAATGGCCGCAATTCTAGTCCCTACGTTAGCCTTAGATCTAATAGAAACAAACTGAAACCAACGTAACTTGTAGAAAGCAATTAGCTAATTAGTTTTCATTTTATTTTTTTTCAACTTATTAAAATCGAATTGTTACACAAATTCAGATTATAACGAAGAATTGGTTAATAATAAATTTATTTAGGGCACAAATTGCGGTTTTTTAATCTGTTAAGTTTGAAAAATTTGCAACATTAGAAACAATTTTTTATATACTTTAGATGTTCTGGAAAGATCAAGAAATTATTATGTAGAAGACGTCACATATCAAAAGAACAAGAACATCGAATTTGGTATGTTATAACATAATTTTTGTTTTCTGAATTATTATTTTGATAAAGCACAAGTTTCAACAATTTTTATTAATCACTCGATTACCCGGTTTTAAATTCAAAGCGTTATAACTCCCTGTAAAGTTGCTTCTCTTCTATAATAAAATTGTTTTATTTTCCAACACCACTAATAAATATCCTTTCGCTAAATAGAACTCGTAGATCTTATCACTGAGGTAACTCAGATTTAATTAAATGTTCTTTCAGAAATAGCCGCAATACTAATCTCTAATTATGTTCAAAAATTGCCTAAATCTTACGTAACTTGTAAAAAAGTTTTTTGGTTTCTTAATTAAGCATTAGCTAATTGTTTTATTTTACAGTTTATGTCCAAGAAACTATTTATAAATGTCCTTTTGCTAATGAGAGCTCGTGTGTCTTGTTGAAGTAACTCATATTTCATTAAATCTCACGTTCTTTCTTCTACAATAGTCGTAACTCTAATCCTTAATTATCCTTAGATGTAATAAAGCTCGACTGAAACCCACGTAACTTGTAAAGAGATTCTTTGGGGTTAATGATTACCGAAACTGAATGGTTGTTGAGTATAATTGGTTGCCTAACCGCAATTAAAAATTGTTTAATTAAATATAAAATTTGCATAAAAACTTGAATTTCCACTTAATTTAATTTGCCCAATTTATTTGCTCCACATTTGCACCCTTTAGTCCTATGATTCAGTATTTAAAACTTCAATTCAGAGACGTCACTATTGAGACCCAAATATCAGCAAAATTTGTTCTTTTTGGCATCTGACCAAAAAGTGTTATTGTCATTTTTTATTATTAATTAGTAAATAGATAACATTATTTGTACTACTCTTAATTCTATTCTAAAAAATTATCAAAATTATTGCGTCGTAAATTGCTTTTTATAAAAAATCAATTTTGACCAAATTTGAATTTTCTTCAAGAAAATATCTTTCATTACCTTTTCAAGTGTTTACGTTATTTAATCTAAATTCAAGATTCACTAAAATTGGTGGATGCGCCGGGTGAATTCTTCAACGAAAAATCGCAAATGATTTCAATCGTAAAAAGAATTTAACTCTCAAAATGATTTCTTGAATAAATAAATTATTTTCGTATCATTTTTTAAAATAATTAACTTGCAAAGAGTTATAGGTAATTTTAAAAGTGCTACTCTACATTTTGCAATAATAAAGCTTTCGCGCAGAAATTGTTTAAAGTAATTTATTTATTCAAAAAGTTCTCTTGTTGATTGGGATAGTTTTATGTTAGGAAGTTATCAAAGCTTTTCCAAACTTATCAAACTATTTTGATAAATGTTTCACAAATTGAATGTTGTTTCTGTCTATAAATTTTGGAGATATAAAAGAAAAATTGTGGCTATTAAGTTTGCTGACAAAACTATTGCGGCTAGACGAACAAATTTATTTATTTGAGTGATATAGATCCAAAATTATTTCCACTGTATGTATCTTTGTGTATTCATAAAGGTGGTGGCAATGGTAAGTTCAATGTGTCTCCTCGAAAACTACGTTCTTTCATGAACGGCACAACAATACACGTAACCTACATGTAAATTAGTCGAAACAGAACAAAACTTTGTGAAAGCTCGACGAACATAACGATTCCCAACCCACATTTATCGTCTTTTCTAAAAATAATGACGCAGCTTTACAAAAACACACTAAAAGCAAAAATGGAGAAGTTATTTGGTGGAATACTCGCCGACCCTATTAAAAACGCAAAGGCGCTAACTTAACTCCGACGTAATGCTTTTAGTGTGGGTACAAAGACAGCAATTAAAACTTCCCCAAACATCATTATCAAAGTTAAAAATGTAAACAACGTAATCAAGAGACCAGGTGAGTTTTTTGAAAATAACAATTAACCGAAAAATTATTTCAATTCTTAATTTACCTTTTTGTTGCAGGATTTCTTAAGTATATTGTCGAAAGTATCCCGTGGCACCGTACAAGAAAAATTACAATGGGTATTCGGACTTTATGATCTTAACGGAGATGGCCTCATAAGTAAACCAGAAATGGTTGACGTGGTCACTAGTATTTATGAAATGATGGGAAAAGCAACGCAACCGATAACCAGCGAAGCTTCTGCCAAGGAACACGTAGAAAAAATTTTTCATGTAAGTTCAGAAAGTGTCATTAAAGCATTAACATGATTTTTATAGTTAATAGACGCGAACAAAGATGGAGTCGTGACTATTGAAGAGTTGGTGGAATGGTGTTCAAGAGATGAAGAAGTGCTGAAATCTTTAGAAACCTTGGATACTATATTGTGATCTTACACGTATTTTATAGAATTTACGGTCCGTTTATGTGGATCTTTATTTGTACCTTGTCTAGATTAAGTCACTTGTGACTGAAACACTTGCGACATTTCAGATCCTAACTGGTTAATGTTGGGTAACTATCACTGGACTCGTTTGTTGTTAGGTGTAACTTTACGTAAAATTGTACGCCAAACTTTCAATATTCTTGTGCTAAAAACCTAATTGAATAGTTATATATTAGTCAAACTGCACGAATATTAATGACTTGTATATAAATGAAAGCTAACGTGGCTAATTCCGGGGCCATTTATATTTGGTAGTTGTAGAAGTTTAGGAAGAGACATATTTTGTGCTAACACGAAATTTTAATGTTTTACATTTGAGTCAAGTCATTTAAGTGTCTACTGTAAGCAGTATTAGTAAAACTCGCAACTTCTAAACTACAAAAGTGGGAACTAGAACGAAACTTCCCCTTTACCATTGGACCATTAGGCGCTAACACGTGTAAGCAAAACGACCCAAAACAGTTCTACTATTGTTATTTACGTTTTTGGTAGATAGAACGAGTTTTATTGGAGAAATGTAGAAAATGAAGTTAATTGGACACGTGTTTGCGCCTTTCCAAGTTGTATCGCTTTAGTAGATGTTAGATGTAGATTAAGTCAAAGTGATTACCCTAAAGAATTGTGATGTAAAGTCAACCTTTATAAAAGCTCTAAAATTTTATGGATTACATGACCATTTTCGCAAGTTTGTAAAATTACTCTTAGAACACCAAATTTCCAGAAATCTGAGCTTAAAGTGATTGTTGACATCACGTAGTTAAGGCGTTACAGTTTTGTATATACGTAACAACTTTTATGAGTATTTGGACTAGTTGGTCTTCACTAGTGTATCGGGTCGGTTGTATAATATTTTTCTTGGAAATTTGGGAAAATCGCTCTGTATTATGAGCCTACCCGATTATGTTAAAAATTCTAAATTTTGAAACCTGTTACTTAGAAATGCATGTATCATTCGCTCTATTTATCTCGTAAAGGGCTTGGCCCGAGAATTCGTCAATATTGTGAATAAATTAAATTTTACAAAAACTTATTGTGATAATAAGTATATTTATCGTCACATAATGATGTTACTAAGAACAATAAGTATTATAAGTGTTGTAATCAATGTCACAATAAAAATTATCTTTATTCTACTTAAATGCATTTAATTTTGGTGGTTCCCTCGTGAAATATTAAAATGGTAGCTAGCGCCATCTATTGCGGGAGAGATTACGTTTTAGATATCTTCCAGGAACCATAATTATCTGGATGAGGAAAAAAGCAAACATTACGCTATTAATAAATAAAAGCCGCATCGATAACAATTATCTGACTTATCTAATCGTAGATTTACTCATGCACAATATGATCTAAGTAGAAGTAATGTGCTACAATAGCAGGAGAAAATGTTTAAATATTTAATAATTTTGTGTTTAATAGTGGTAACTTTAGGTAAAGAAATCGAAATAAAGTGTCCCAACCACTGTAAATGCGACTTTTTCAAACACTATAAACGTGCTAATTGCACACATCAAAGATTAGTAACAATAGAATCATATTTACCCCAAGAAACGGAACTTTTAGATTTATCCTACAACCAAATAAGCAATATTGATGACAACATATTTTTTGTAAGTAAAAATTAATAATAATTAATTAATAATTAGGCAAATTTTAGGACCAAAATTTGCTTTCTCTCAAATTACTAAACATTTCCCACAATAAAGTTGCCCAAATTCACATGTACGCCTTCACTGGGTTACATAGTTTAAAAACTTTGGATCTATCCTATAACGCTATGCAGTATATAACGATCAACTGGTTCTGGAATTTAAATTCACTCCAGGAGCTTTACCTAAAAGGCAACAGTTTCGGCAGATTTAGCGATGAACCCTTTATCGAGTCAAAAACTTTAACAGTATTTATTCTATTATTATCAAGTAGCGTCGATATTGGGTTTCTTTAAATTTCAACTATTGTCGCGCCACCAGTGACGTCACAACAGATAAAATTTAGAAACTGAACTAAATCGACGCTACTTATTTGAAGATTGTTCTTTTAACGTTTCGTTTTAGGTTTTGGATATAAGTAATTGTGGAATTTCGCACATAGGCTTGGATGCGTTTACAAAAATTTTAAATTTAGAAACTTTGGATATTTCTCAAAACTACTTGATACAACTTGATGTACGCGTTGTGAAACCGTTAAAAAAATTAACAACGTTAAATGCGAGCAACAACTCCTTTTCTTGCAATAGCGTTATGGTCGAATTATCGCTTTACAGTGTTACAAATGGAATTCGATACAAGGATCCTTGTGCCAAACCAAAAATTCAAGAATCTGAAAAACTTCAACGCATCATCAATTTAGCTGAACCGGTTGAAGAAAAAAACTCCTGGATTGTCAATGATGATGAAACCTCAACAAATTCTACCGTAATTGTTGAAAAATGTAGCAATACTACTGAAGTTAACGAAATTTTCTTGATGAGAATCATTAATTTATCGCCTGTTTTAACGATTTTAGTTACGTTTATTTACGGGATAGCTATAGGAATTTTGTTGGGTTGCAGCGTTCAAATTAGGTCGAAAAGAGTATCACTTGAAAGTGTTGGTGTAGGCGAGGACACTGTCAGTCACTTAAGGAGAACACGCAGTTTAAACCCGTTGAGACGCAGCAACAGTTTGTATAATAGAAGAAATAATACTGAAGCTTGCGAGAGTTTAGTGTTAACGGAATGGAATATTCCGGAATCAACTCCAATGACTCCAAGAAAGTTCGATGATCACAGTTTCATTAGATGTTGAGCCTAATAATAATTTATCTCTCTAAATTTTTTGTACGACTGTAATCTCTGTAAAATAATAAAACGTCTGTGATATTATAAATACGTTTATTTATCACTCAATATCTGTACAACGTGGAATGAATAAAACAGATGACAACATCGCGAAATTATTTATGGTCACATTATTGCACTTAATGAGTATAAAAATATTGTAAATAGTAAAAATTTCGTTGGCACATAAAAATGTAAAAATATAATTATCGAACTACGCCAAATTGCTCTCATGTAACAATTCCCTTATATTCATGTAATCCGTATCGGAAGAGAATAATTCTAATAATTCGCTAAAAGTAGGTCTATTTTCCGCCTCATATTCCCAACAACGCCTCATCACTTCGTAAATATGATCCGGACAAGCTTCTGGTTGTTTCAGCCTTTCCTTATTCTCGATAAGTTGAATTGCCTAATAACAAAAATTAAGAATTAAAACTTCATCCTAATCAACAAACACTAAACATAAATCACAAATAACGCATGCGCAAACCCTTAAAAGTGACGTCACAAAAAAAAAGTAACTTACATCAGAGCCTTTTAATTCCCCATAAGGCACATCCCCTAAACTATACATTTCCCAAATGGTAACACCAAAACTCCATACGTCACTTTTGTGTGAAAAAGTGCCGTAATTAAAAGATTCAGGGGCGTACCATTTCAACGGCCATTTTCCACCCTGCATCGCTCTGAAACAAAATTATTAACTATCGCAACTAGCTAAATTTATGATTTAATTACTTGTAGTATTCGTGGCCAGCACCCAAAGCTCTCGATAGTCCAAAATCGCTAATTTTTGCCTGATTTTGCGACGCCAACAAAATGTTTCTGGCAGCTAAATCTCTATGAACGAAACGTTGTTCTTCTAAGTATTTCATTCCTGCAAATATTAAAAGAAAATTATTTGTGTGTTTGACGATTTGGAGAAATTTTCCACTCTATAGTGGAAAATTTCCAAAAGTCGGTAATACAGAAAACTTCATAAATTATCCGAAATAATTGACACCAGGTAGCAAAAATTAGAAATTCATACTTACTGAAGCCGGTTAGTTGTAAAAAATTTCAAAATTAGCCAAAATCGTAACTGAAGAATTGCTTACCACAAGCGATTTGTGCTGCCCATATCTTGAATTCGTGATTTGGATTGATGTGTTCTTTGTTGTGGAGAATATAGTTGAGCATCGATCCCAACGCAACTAGTTCTTGTACCATCAATAGATGATGACCTTGGGACAACCCTATAAGTTTAACAACGCAATGGTGGTTTAATTTCATCATAACTTGTGCCTCGCTCAAAAATGCTCCTCGATTCGTTTCGATTTGTTCATTATGCAACGTTTTTATGGCAACGTGCAATACTTCGCCGCTACGTTTTGTGTAAGTACCCTTGTAAACTGAACCAAATTCTCCCTCTCCAATCACACTACCTAAACTTAAACGCGCAAAAGGTATGTAATCTTCCTCGTTATCGGTCGTCATATAATTGTTATTATTAGAGAAATTAGTAGTGAACGTTATATTTTGAAATTGACTAGGAAATTTGTTCGATTGAGATTCGTTTGAATTCAATATTTCTTGGCCCGGTTTGACCCCTACAGATTTCTTTTTAGGACGAGGTATAGTAGAAAACTGTAAATTAAGTCAAAATTATTTAAAACAAATCAAATTCGTCAATAACTTACTTCAGGAACAGGTGGTTTAGGTGTGGGAGGTACCGGAGTTTGAAGCACTGTTGGTAACCCATCAGGAATGAAACTGTAATACTCAACAATGTGCTCTAACGATTCCAAGTAAGGTCCATTATCAATAAACAGATAATTGTCCTGAAATTACAATAACAAACAATAATCGTGTTAAAAAAAAAAACCTTACTCACTTGTTTCTTGATAATATAGTTAAAAAAAGATTCGTCATAAACTAAAGTGAGTACCATTTCTTTATTCCTTTCGCTCCAACGAACTAAAAACGTTCCGTCTTTCGTGCTAAACTTTTTGATAATGCTTTCGGTTTCATGTCTATCTAAAGTTCCGTGATACCATAAACTCTTGTGAGTTTTGGGAGTGGGACTTTTATAATTTTCTAAAATTTGGGAGCATTCTAAAAAGTTATTGCGTCTAGCAAGTTGTGACGGAACTTGATTGTTTTTGTCTCTAGGATTAACAGGAGCATTCAAACTTAGTAGGGCTTTAACAACATCTTTGTGGCCTTGACTAGCGGCTTCATGAAGAGGTACAGCACCAGTTTCAGTGTTCCTTGCTTGTATATTAGCGTTTCCCACCTGAATTAAAAGTCTTACTGTTGAAGGAAAATTCGCTTGACTCGCATACTACAATAATTTAGTTAAATAAATAATAAATTGTTTTTATGAATTGTTACGTGTAATGGAGTGTACCCGGCTGTGTCTCGAGAATTAACACTAGCACCAAATTCGATAAGTTTTCTAAGTATGTCGTCCTTGCCATGGATACTTGCTAAGTGTACAGCCGTTTGACCATCTTTATTTTTAGCTTCATGGCGATATCCAGTCTTTAGTAGCTCTGATACAATGGTGTAATTTCCTTGATTCGTTGCTCGGTGTAATAAGTTTGTGCGACCATGACGTCGTGAATCATGGGGAGGAGGATCACCTTTAACCGGAACAGTTAAAGTTAAACCTTCAGAAAGAACCCCGTTTGTGTTGACGTAATGCTCTATCAAGCTTTCGAGGCCATGGATTTTTGTACTTTCATCTAACAATTTATTACAAATCTAATTAATAAATCAAACGCAATTAATTATTGTTTTACCAATAGAAAAAAAGGCGTCTTCCCCATTTCTGCGTATCTGGAAGTGACTAACATCATTTTTATGCAACACTGATAAGACAAAGTCGCCCGATGAAGAATTGCTTTCTCTAACCAAAAAACTTCCATCACAACGTCCCTCTGAAACAGAATCAAATAGTGGCGGTCTCCCTTAAAATAGTTGCAATCCTCACCTTGTTTTAGCTTGTTTTCAGCAGCTTCTCTCGAAAGTTTTCCATGGTACCAATAAATGTCCTCATCTTTGTACATTGTTGTTAATATTAACGGCACGTCGTCACTATTAGTCACAATTTTCAATTTGTTTGTTTATACATTAAACTAAAACACTGGAATCCATTGTAACAACTACAATAAAAAATTTAAGAATTTCGAGAACAAGGAAAATGTCAAATCGATTAGCAAGAAATTTTGACATATGTCACACTGTCATAGTTGCGCAGCCATTTTCCATACTTTTCATTGTCCATATTCTCTCCAATCCCGCAAGTGGTTATTCATAAATAGATTAATAATTGTTAACAATTATTTTACAACAATAGCACCAAGAACAAAAATTTTTGGATAAAAACGCGATTGTTTCGTCGAATTAGAAGTTTTAATGTAAAAACTGGTAAAACCCTCAAGCGTCATGCTCAGAGGCGTCACCGTTTTTGTTTAATAGGGGGCACTTAATAACATTTAATTATTTAACAACATACTAAAAATCGCAAACGTACTTCGAGATAATTGTTAAATGACGTAACATTAATTGTTGAATAAAAGGTTTAATTTCACAAAGAATTCAATGAAAAAAGCTAAATACTGTTTTCTTACTGCAATTGCCAAAGAATTAATTTTTTCCCATAAATGTGATACTTTTTACGTTTCCCTGTAATTATTTAATTTGCTACTTTGTTATGGGAGTGTTACTTAAGATATTTATTATATACTGCGAATTTAAGGTTCGAATCGAATTAGTTCAAATGTTAAACCTAAAATATTTTTTAATGTCAAAAATCTGTTTTTGTGTGTGTTATTAAAAATAGTTTATGCTTTTAAAATTATGCTATTTTTACTTAATAACGTGCTAATTATATTATTTACTTCAGATTATTTGAGATAACGTTTATTTTTAACAAATATTGTTAATTTTTAAGTTTTCTTGATCTATGTTACCCAACTAAGTTTTTTTGATATCTTTCAAAACTGATCTTTCTTCTACTTAGTAATTCTGAAATCAACAATACTTCAAATAGCGCAAGGAACCGGGTAAACTAGGAACTAGGCGCCTATGTTAGCCCCATATTAAATTTATATTTATGTTCTATTGAAGTACTTTAGCCATCAATAGTTAGAATGTTCCAGTAAAAATAAAATGTTATTACACTTATTACCTCTTTTCTATTTTAACATCTAAAATTGTTTCTAGTTCAAATCAGTCTAGTGGAATCTTCATAATAAGTTTCAAGGTTTGACGTAACAATTTTTTTCTTCTAATTTTGCTGTTACACAGTTGATACTTGGTTCAAATAGAAAATATATTTATACAATTAGAAAATTGGAACAAGAAACCACATTGTAAGTCTTCCAAAACTCATATACATCTATGAAGCAAGAATAGAAGCGCGTTTCTTGACCGGGATTTAAACCGGGGCCTCCCAATTGTCGGTTAATAGCTCTAGCCGCTAAGCTATCAAGATATAGAAATTTTAAACAATATAGTAGGCTTGCACCAACTTTTACCACCTTGCTTGCGTCCAAAACACCACTTTGCCCTATTTATTTCAAATGAGATTTTATTTTTTATTTTGCTTTATTTGTTTTTTTTTCTTTATTATGATTAACTTTTGCCATACGTTTGATATTATTTAGATTATCTTCTCAGTGTACCATTAATTTTGTTAACACTTTTGTAAAAATAAATTGAAGGTTAATTAAGAAATTTTTATTTTAAATTTAATTTTTTTTTCATTTTCGTCTCCTAACACATCTGAGCAAAAGTTTTAACCAATTCTCAGCTCCAAACCGAACACAATTTAAATTAAACTGAACTGAGTCAATTCGTAGCTGTTGAGACAAAGTGGCGTAACTTACAAACATTGCAAAATGGAGTTCTTGCCATCAAAATTAGTTCAACTAAATTATCACTTAACAAAATAATTATTTGTGTAAAAATGATGTGTTCGAAAAACTTACGGGTGGGAACTACACATTTTTTTTAAAAAACCCGCGATGTTGAGAGAAGAATCTGTAGAGAACGCTTCGACTCAGTGCGCAGACGCAGAAAGTCGAAAGTTGGTTTTTCTCGTCGTTGCTAGGCCTAAGTGTAAAAACCCGATTTACTGAGCCGACTCGTTTTCGAGACCGACTCATTTCTACTTTATACCTTATAACTTCAACATTTAATTTTGCTCAAAATTTATGTTTGTAGCTCAATTATTTTAACTAGAGGTTGCAAATTTTCTCGATAGTAGAGTTGAAAGAACAATTTTTAATAGTTAATAATTTTCTCAACGTTACGCCACTGGTGGATCAGCTGTAAAAGGTTTGTGACGTCACATTATTAAATTGTAGTTGCCCTTGACCCCACCTGAATTGTTTATAAATTCTCTTCATACCTTAACCGCAAACAATATTTCTAATAAACAATCACCTTGCTTTAATTACGCGTTAATTGAGGACGAAAGGTCGCTAAATAACCCACAATGGCCATGTGTTAATTGTTGAGAATTTTGTTTATTTCGGTTCTATTTACGTGTCAGTATTTGGAATTTGTTTAAATAATTTTGCAGTAAGTAGTGATGTTTAATTAATGTAAATAAAATTGTATTGTTTCAGGCTATTTCCGGTTAATTGTTGGACAAAAGCAGTTAGGTTCGATCAAAGTCGACCGAATTCAGTTAACCTCTAAAATCGGTTGGCAGCAGTTAAACCGAATTGTATATTTCATTGTGAAATAGTAAAGGTTAACGAACACGTTCACGTTAGGCCTGGTGCCTCACTTTACGTAATTGCAAGTGTTAAATCACATGAAAAAGATAATTCTAACCGAGGAGAGAAAACAAACTGGGCCTTGTTTGCCTTTTGTCTACTGATAAAATTTGACCCCTAAGATGATAAGTGACCCCAAGATGTCGGTTTATATAAACCGGTAAAGCAATTTTGTTGTTTAGTCGTGCAGTGTCTCGAGTTTTGCTATAACCGTCGTGGCCTTGCTACTGTTTGCTTAAATTGTGTTGATTTTGATACAAATTTTCGTGTAGATTACGTGATTGTTTTAGTTATTTCGAACTTTTTTTAAGTGTTTTTTTTGTTTCTTCATTCTGGCAGCGAAGGGAGGAATGCTGAGTACTACTAAAGATTGTCTTGGTCTTCGGGTCCGTCTCAATTCCCTGCACCAAACCTGGAAGTGGCTGCATCAAACCATCACCTTACATGACTATTTGATCTCGCTTTCCGCATCTGATAAAAACGCCTGCATTGAACAATCAGCAAATTTCTAGGATTATCTTGGCAGGCACAACAATTTTCGGGCCGTTAATTGTAAGCGCGCTCCAAAATGGCACTAGTGCAAAGCAATCTCCTCAAAATCCGCGCCATTATCTCCCGATGCTCTTTCCGCACTTTTGCGACTCCAGTCGAGGAGAAAGACATTAAAAAATCAGTATTCATCTCGCAATCGAAAGACATTTTTACTAATTTAGCCCTTGAAGATTGGTTGTATCGTAATTTCGATTTTACCAATCATCATGTGTTAATGTTGTGGCGTAATAATCCCTGTGTGGTGGTCGGGAGACACCAAAATCCTTGGCTGGAGGCCAACGTAGCTGAACTCAACACCATCACTGAACAAGGGGTTAAACTTGCCAGACGCAACAGTGGCGGAGGAACCGTGTATCACGATGAGGGGAACCTCAACATGACTTTCTTCACTTCCCGGGACTACTACAACCGCAAATATAATCTTGACGTCATCACCAGGGCAGTGTTTAGAGAATACGGCACCAAACTCCAACTCTCCCCTAGAGAAGACTTGACCGTCCGCAACAGTAAAGTATCCTTTTTTGCTAACTCACCCGGTTTGAACCGGTTAAGGTATTTTTGATAAGTTTATCAAACAGCAAGTGTATGCTATCGTTTCATCTTTTCACATTAATAATTTATAACTACGTGGCTGCAAATACGACGTTTTGTTGTCGAGATTTTTGGGTCGTTATCTTAAGCTATCACAAAGCTCAAATGTTAACAACGGATGGCTAAGTTAGTTGGCCCCTTATCATGGATGTTAAAAAAATTATTTTTTATCCTTGAATTTTTAATCCTTGGAAACTCAATGCTGCGGGTTTTACAAACTTTCGAAATTAAAATTTATTTTTGGGAGCTGAAATGTTAAATCAAAATTTAAGCTTCTCTAACCCAAGCAAAAATAATTTTGTTGGAGACTTAAAATTTTTGTTAATGTTATCAAGCATTTGTTAACCGTAAATGATATTATAAGTTAGAAATGTGCGAAATTGAACAATTTGTTGTTCAAAAAAAGTGAACTAATATGGAAATGAAGGGGGCAAATTTTGGCACTTTCATAACAAAATTGTTGAATGGGTTAACAAGATGGAAAAAGCTGGTAAATTTATCAAATTTTCTCTAGTAGTCATTTATGGTACGAGAGTATTATTACTGAACTAATGCCAAAAGTTCGATTTTGATTCAAAAATTTGCCAATGTTCAAGCCTAATTTGCAACTTGCGTTGTTTTCAGCACAGCAACTTCAGTGTTTTGCAAGGGCCAAAAAATCAGATTTTTAGATATAGTAGATTTAGTAGATAATTAAGAAATTCGAGCCAATTAAGTGTATCGATAATAATTTTAACGGTAAACGTAATTTAGAGGCTTCAGCGGGCCGCATTCCACCCGATATCTTTTTAGCGCGTCCATTTTCGGGATAAATTAGGGAGCGTTCATAATTTTGGCGCTCTCTGATGTACAACAAAAATCTAGAAATATTGCTAGTTAAAATTTTGATTCTGGCCCTTAATTTTTATTTCAAAAATTTTCTTAACTAGTGAAGGTTTCTGGGACAGCGGCGAAATTGGGACGACCAAACGCCTACCATCATTGCACTCTTCTGGTCAACGTTAATAAAGTCAATTTGAGTCAATCTCTCCACAAACCGGATGCAGGAATTGAAACCAACGCCACAAAATCCATCAAATCGAAAATAATGAATTTATGTGAAGAAAATCCTCAAATCGAAATCGACACTTTACTCAAAGCAATCGGTTGGGAATATTTACGAACCCGTGCTTTATCACTGAAAGATGGCGGGATGGAATTGGCTAATCAACAAAAAGGTTTTCAAATGATCAATCCAACCAACAATTGGTTCCCTGGTATTTTTTCATTTTTTTATTAATTACAATAATTAATCAAATTGTTGCAGGAATTTCCGAAATTCAAGAACATCTTGAAAGTTGGCAATGGTGTTACGGGAAAACTCCGAAATTTACAATTACTCGCTCATTTACTATCCCCGATAACCTTTTAATTGATTTAACTAATTCTGAAGATCTCAAAGTAACTATGGTTGTTGAAAACGGGAAAATTAGCGACGTAAATTTGTATATACCTCCAGGTTTAGCTACGAATGGTTTCAGTGGTAACGTTAACGTTATCACTAATCTTAAAGGTTGCAAATTTTCTGAAGACGCTCTTGTTAACTTGGAATGGGCTCTTGAAGGGCTCGTTAACGATAAAGACAAATTCGTCACTGATTGCGTAAGACAAGTGATGACTTCTGTATAATATAGAAATGGACGGAAAAAACTCACTTTTCGTCCATTAACATGTTCCTAATCTTAATGTTAAATAGTACTGCTAGTGCCATTTTCGCTTCATTTAACTTTGTTATCGAGTTGTTCAGCGAATTTGTAGTTAACAATCAATCATCGCTACAAAATTGTTGCGCAATTCATTTACTAATTGTCTACTGACCATTCGTTTTATTCTAACACACTAGTGGATAATTAAGTAACTGTATTGCAGGTATTTGTTATCTTAGATTAAGTTTAAACCGCTGTGGCGGTCAACAAGAATTAATCATATCATTTAAACTTACATTATTGTTAATTTCGTTGCCTAGTTGGGAGGTTATCTAATGTCGCCTAGCAACAGCAATTATTCAATTTTGATATTTTACTAATTCTGTTGTATATTAACTTTCCTCTACTCCAAATAATTTTAAGTATTAAATTAAGCTCGTAACATTAGTTTATTGCTGCAGTAGCGTACTGGAGATGTTGTGCCTTCTAGAATAGGTCAAATTGTAGTTAGTCAATAAATAATTAAAAATCTTTTTAAACTAACTCCAACCCCTATGCCAAGCCAGTAAATCACTGAAATCGAGACAAATAAATGAAACCACTTTCTGCATCTATTTATTTGAAAATTACAAATCGCTTTGTTTTTGTTTACAAGAAGAATAAATTGAAATTATAATTGATTGGAATTTCGACTTTTTTGCGATTAACCGAGACAATTATAATACGCGAGAAACTACATCATGGATAAAACAGTGGAATAGGCACAACGACATTGAAATAATTGGAAATTTTCCATCATGATTGCTCCAGACTAGATTTGTATTCAATTTTGAAATGGTGGAACTCTTGTTGATTTTTATGAGCTTCCGCGCAATTGGAGCTACTATTTTTATTTATACAATATTGTGGGTAGTTAATCAATTTTGTGCAAAAGCTTCAAATTTCAAAGACGCCAAAAACCACGTCGGAGACATTTAGTGGGAGCTGGGTGGTTTGTCGATGATAAGTGATAAACAATTAATTTTATGTTTTACATTAATAAATTCGCTAAGTAAAAATAAAGTTAACAGGTATGTTTCAAGTATTTTTATTATTCATCACAAATATCTCGTTAATTTTAGTTAAAACTATTCGAATATTTAGATTTTGACACGTTTGTCTAATTGATAAGAAACTATATGTTGATTGAAATTATAGATCAAAATTTGAACATGGTGTGCATGAATTAAATTACTCTTTGTAAAAAATTTCTGGTTTCTTCTAGTTGGGCGCAATATTTTTAGACACAACAATATTTTGCAGTTATCACAATTCACAACATGAATACAGAAATTCCCAGAAGGGGACGTGGCCCCCCCTGGCCCCTACCTGCAGGCGGCAATGGTTGCCCCTATATTTTAAAATTTCTTTTGTATTTAATTTTTATATGTATGGTGTTGGAGCAAATTTTAGTTTTATGTTTATTAGAAGTTAAAGGGGTTTTTATTGTTAAAATGTCCTATTGCTTGGTCTATTTATTCATTTGTCTTCAGTATTATCCTTAAGTTTAATGTGTTGTATATTTCATAAAATAGTTCCAGTTTGTTCTATTATATTCTTAATATTTTTACTTATGATTATAATCGGAAATTTTTGCAGGGTCTGTTGTCCAGTATGTTAGTTCTCTTGTGAAAACTATTCAGGTTATCGCTTTTTGTAGCTCACGACCTTTGATATTGATAAGTCTAGAGCCCCATAGATGCTTTGAATTGTAGTCTCCATCGCAGATATCCAAGTGTGTCAAAAAACTATTTAAACTAGGTGTTTGTTGTTAAATATGTTGATAAACAATATATGAAGGGTAGAGGCAAAAAACAGGGTATGTGAAAGCTTTTTTTAATCAAACGATGTTGAATCTTTTAATTAGGTATTACTTAACATTAAACAGCTTCTTTTACATTAGTTGTTGAAAAATAATAATAAAAAAAAATCTAAGTAATTTACGACAAGTCAAAAATTAAGAGATGTTCAAAACTTCATAAAGACGAATAAAGGATGTCCATTTTACTGTTCAGTACCTTTGGATTTTGGAATCATATTTTATAAAATAATTGCGCTTTTCTAGCACAAAATGGCATTAGGCTTCATTTAAGCATTTGTACCAGAACCAGGAAGGTTTCAAGTGGCTGTTCTTTTCAAGTCGACATCAACTTCTAGCAACCGAATGTAATTTTCAATTTCTTATGACGTTCTACACCGGCCTGTCAAGTTTTTTTTAAATCCGAAGAGATAAATTTTTGCCAAATTTTGTTTTTCCTTTTGATTGCTATGAAATTTGGCACACAGATGTGTTATTTAAATACGACCTCATAGAGGCATTCAGTGCTTTTGTAGCTTTCTTAGTTTTCCAGAAATCTTCCATTAAGTGGTCAACATGAAAACGAATAAAATTCCGCTAACATCTTTTTAAAACCGCGAGTCGATTAAAATATTGGTCATCACCCTTAGCTTATATTTTCTACGGCAAACGCTAATGAAGTATGGTTACGAACTGTATGCATTTTTTAATTTTGATGTTTCCTAGCAATTTGAAGTCTTTGTCAAATTCTGCACCTAAGAGTTGAAGCAGCGGATCAGATCCAGTGTCCAAAAAACAGTCTCAAGGGATTAAATATTTTATTATATAATGTAATTAATACAAAATTGCTCTATAGTTTCGTTCATTATACGTGGTTAACTAGAGTTGTTTCATTTTCTTTCTACATCCACCCCGTAGGTTGGCGCAATCTAGCGGATAAATCCAGGACTATTGAATAATAAATAAATCTTATTAGTTGGAAAGAACTTTGATAATAGGAGCATTGAGTTTTTACTTATAGATATGTCTATCTATAACAGGCAGTAAAGCGAAGTGTTTGAGCCTGGACTAATCTAAAAACAAATTGTAACTCTACTCTGCGGATTCTATTGCTTTAATGGTTATAGTCAATTTATCACTATCATTGATTAATCAAGCACGTTTTATTATATAAATAGCTCTGTTAGATAGTTGTTTACCCGAGACACAACTTACAAATCTTTTGTTGTGCTGCCATCTTTCAACATTAGGAAGAAATGGACGTTGACTATCTACGCGTCGTATGATTAATCCATATACAATGATAGGAGGTATGAGGCGGACACCTTCTCACTCTTATATAATCCTAATACAAAATGCTACCAGAGTAACCGCTAGTTTGGTGTAAATTGGACGGGTGTTTCGATAAAAATTTTGCTCCTGCTACCAGGATCACATAAAAGCGAGGAGGTTGTTTATGTTAGATAAAACTTATAGTGCCCTCTCAAGCAGAAATCGCTAACAACTTGTAGGTCTCTGCGAATTTGTTAACACAAATTTAAGCGAAAATCTTATAGCATTCTATATGGATTAATATTCATAAAACGCTTATAGTTTCTATATAAAAGCAAAATGCTCTGAACTCCAGCTGTTTGCTCGGTTACCACAAGTTGCAAAAATGGCGCTCTAACATGGATTAAAATAATAGAAGGGGTTCCTGCTGTTAAGAAATTTTATTTAATATGAGAAATCGTACATCGAAACATAAGGAAACACAAAAAAATTCTTGTACAAAATTTACATATTTAAAAAACTAAGGATAATGTTTAACAATACTAAAAGAAATATACTTATATGGGAGTGAATCTGACTGGTAAATCAAATTCATTCTATCACGCTCGAATCGCCATAAGGCCCTTTACAAAAATACATGTGCCTCCGGACTATAAATTTACACGATGTAATTGAAGGACACACACATTTAACTCAACTCCTGTTCATATCAAAATCAATAAACGTCTTTATATTACAGCGAAGTTACTTTTGTACAGTAGATATATCTTATATACAAGTAAAACGACCTACTTTGAGATTAACAAAAATTAACAGGTTTTATCAGTCTTAAATACAAATTAATTGTTTAAGCAAAGCCGAAGCCTTCAGAACACTCATGAATAGCCTTCAATAGGTACGAGCGCAACTTATCGTAAGTTTCGTACACAGGAAGATCCAGTTGGTTAAAGCTACAAAAAATAATCAGTAACTCCAATTTTTTTTTTTTTTTTTTTAATTACCAAGTGTGTGCCGATGGCAGTCGATCAGTCGAACGATCATCCCTATGAATTTGAAACTTTTGTACGCCATTCATCCCTTCGAGCGCCGCGAATCCTTGCAGTGGCACCTTAGAGGTTCCGGTAACGAACTGAAGGAACTTAGCCCGATCGGCTTGGTCAAAAGACCGTAAAGCACGCCAGAACCATTGAATCTAAAAATAAAAATTTCGTTACGTTGACGAAAAAAAAAAAAAAAAAAAAAAAAAAAAAAACTATACCTGAAGAGAATTGGCTTGGTATTTGTGGTATTCGGTGTTGGCTTTCAAGTCATCAATATCTACGTTTGGTAATCCTGAAATAAGTAACTCAAGTTCTTGTTCGTTAAAAATTGAAATTAGGCGCATGGGAATGATGTCGTAAAATCCTTCCAAAAACGCGTTCAATCTAGAAAAAAATAAATAAAAAAATCGTTTCAAAACAGTTTGAAATAATTACTGTTGTTTTATAGCACCAGTCATTTTCATTTGACAGGAGAGTCTGATATATTCCATTTTAGTTTCTTCAGTTACTGGAACGTAGCGGCCGTTGAGTACAAGATCTCTGGTTTCGGTTACACCGAATTCGTTGATTTCGGTGCTAAACGTCAAATCGAGTCCTAGATTGTTAATATTATTTTCCATCAAATAAACAAGACCTCTATAGAAACTGTAATCTTCGCTCTCCATATCGGTGTATTTAACAGAAATTCCCAAAATGTGTTTATAGAAGGAGCGAGTGAAATAGCACTCAAGTAATTTATTGTCATAAATAGCTTTAGCTGCAGAAATTCAAAAATTATAATCCAACAATTATAAAATTGTTAAAACGGCTTACCAATAACCCTACCGACAAATTTGTAATAGCAAAGATGGTTTGGATTGTAGTGACTCGCCGAGTTAATCATATAAGTAACGCGATCACCCGGCGATACAGTAAATAGGGCGTACATCGGGTTGAAGATATCACGCGATATGATAACGTACCATTCACGCAACAAACCTCCAGCGTCTTGTCCTTCTTCATCTGTAAAAACAATTTTTGTTAAAGTTACATTTTTTTTTTTTTTTTTTTTTTTTTAACCTTCAAAGACGATGTAGAAGCGATTTTTCCACTCTTCGGGGGAACGCCTATACAATTCTCTGAAAGAATCTTCGAAAATATGGCTTCTACGAACGTGAACCGCTGTCTCCTCTCTCCGGATACCCTGGTCCATACGTTCGAGTTCAGCTCTAAAATATCTGCGTTTAATATCAAAGTCCAGAATTCTGGCATGATCAACAAGGACGGCGAATGGTCCATCGGCCAAATGTGATGTGCTTTGTCTCAAAATTTGATTGAGTACTCTTCGGTGTTTTTCAGCGAAACTCAAGAATTTCTGCTGTTCTGGGGGGACTACTGCCGTTTTCGGACTAGATTCACCAGTACTCAATTCGGCTTCGGTATTCACGAAAGTTGTAGATGGAATCGGTTGTGGAGGTGGCTGTTGTTCTGG
Source organism: Pyrochroa serraticornis (assembly GCA_905333025.2). Taxonomy (NCBI): domain Eukaryota; kingdom Metazoa; phylum Arthropoda; class Insecta; order Coleoptera; family Pyrochroidae; genus Pyrochroa; species Pyrochroa serraticornis. Next base: position 8,766,211 of record HG995160.1, on the reverse strand, counting down.
GGCAGGTTCGGCCGTTCCTGGCTGTGGTTCCGCCGGTTGAACGGGATTCAGTTCCGGCTCGTCCTTTGTTTTTAACGTTCCTTGTTGAGGGGAGTGAACTAAGAAAAACGCTTCCACTGCAGGCTGCAAAAACAATTCCATTTTTTATAATTTCACAACTTAAGACCATATCAGACGCAACGTGATTAGCCTGACGTAATTTTTTCCCAAAATTCAATAAAAAAATTCGAGATTCCGCAAGAAAAATCGACAACACCATTAACTCTCTAACAGTGCTATAGACTGTTTATTGTATTGGAATACACCCCCATCTACTAATAGTGCTATCGACTGTCTATTGTACTGGGATACACCCCATCTTCCGGGTAGCCCAGATTGGGTAGCAAAAAGGTACCTGTAACACGAGGACGGCGTGGTGATCTGGAGTATGCTCCAATTCAAGAAGGCACTGACTTAGTGTTTCCCAAAGACTATCAATGCTGCTCAGTTGATCACTTAAGGCAGGAATATCAGACATCCAAGTTGAGTCGCCTACGAATGGTTGAGTTAGAAACATTTTTGGTTATTATAACAAAAATTTACTTCTCTTAACGTTCTGCTTGAACGAGTTACGAATTTGCACAATGACACGTAGTACGCGCAAAAAGAATAGTTGACTTGAACTTTTCGAAGTTAAAGGCACCATGGAAGGTAACTGAAGCTCGCATGAAGCCTTTACTTTGGTAGATGCAGTGATGATCACAGTTTCTTTGGTAAACCTATTGGCGATGGTTCCTTTGGAAGTTGAAGGACCGACATCGTCAATGTTAGCCTTGCGCTTTTGAGCGTTGTTCAGCTTTTTCAAATCTTTAAGCATATCCTGGATTTGGCCCTTAACTATTTCACCTATTCTCACAGCACCGGTAAGCAACAAGTTCAAAATCTTAAAAAAAAATAATGTAACAACACCAATTGAGGTTTAATAAGTACTCACCATGTAACTCATCTCAAGAGTTGAACTGGCAAGATTCAACAATAAATTCGTGATAAACTCCAGACCCTCCTCTGAACAATTTTTGTACGTAATTACATTTACCGCCAAATGGAGGGCGTGTGTTGGAGTAACATTCTCCATTTTTTGTTGTTTACTTTTGGATTTGACGGAAAGATTTGGAGGTTTTGCTAATTCTGGCATACCTGAGGTTATCACAGAGAGTAATCTTAGCAAATTATCTGTGAGTTGTGTGTTCCTATTGACAACAGGTGACGACAGCATGTTAAGCAACTGACCGAAAACAGATTGTTCAAAAGTCACTACTTTAGTATCAAGTTCAACTGAAGTATTTGTGGTGTTATTCTTGTGAATACTTTTACCCTTTTTAGTATTAACTGAATCAAGTTTTAGTAAGATGTCCCAAAAATCGGAAGAACCATCGGCCTTAACCCTAACTGGCGACAAATTACTTTTGTCATCTCGATCATCTCTAATGCATTTTAGAGGGAGTAAACAAGAAGGAAAAGCTTTGGCTAATGAAGTGAATAAATCTAAAGCATTCCGGCAAACTATTGGAGCTGCTTGCGGATGGATCCCAATGCTAGCAGAACTGGATCTCTCGCTCCTTTTTCCACTAGTGTTTTTGTTGATAATAAAAACATTAGCGGAACAACCCAAAGCCGCTTCCATTCTGATATTCAACCAATTCCCATTGTTTTGTAAAAGTTTCGAATCTGTCATCAGTTTACTAGACAGAGGTCCAGGTTTTGGCATCTTTCGTAAAGGCTTATTCAAATTTTCATCAGGTTTGACATGAACACTTTTATCAATTATCGACAAAAGCGCGTTAACAATCCATTCACGTGTTGGTGCATGATAACATAAATTTCTAATAACACGATGAAGACGTAACTTCCCCAAATGAGGATCATCAGTAAACAATAGAACAAGCAAACAAGATAAACCCTCATGATCTAATAATTGACGTCCACGAATTTTTAGAGGAGGACTGGGAGTTATGGAATTATTCATGAATTCACGGTTCCAATGAGTCCATTGGGCCCGATGGAAATGTCCTGACGCGTGATGGAGTGGAGGTCTAGATCTAGTTGAATGTCTAATAATACTCGACAAGTTGCTCTGCAGGATTCTTTCTTGAACCATCTGACGGTTTCGGGCCTCCCAATCACGTCGTAAAGTTTGGGCTTCTGCGGCCAAGTCAGGCGGTAACGCCGACATTTGCGAATCTTCCATATCCGACAAAATCTAAACGAAAAATAAAAATTTGTACCAATCGTAATTTTATAGTCGGTAATAAAGAAAACTGTAAACAAGTAAAAAACTTACCATAGTTCTTAACGAAGGTTGGAGAGTTTCAAAGAAGGCCCCGGCATCCACTGGTTCGTTGGGGTTGGCTTGGGCGGCGGCCTGTCGTTGTTGTTCGAGTCTTTGTTGTGACAAAACTTCTTCTTGCAGCGAAGGTGGAAGCGCTGCTAAAAATTCGGGACTAACTTCAGTTGAAGTTTCTGTTGCGGTTTCGGTTTCAGTTCTGGAAGCGATACGTTGTTGCAACCTAAGTATGCGATGTTGTTCTAAAACTTCAATTCGCATATCAGGTGGTAAAGCTTCCAAAAACGATGGATCAACCCCATCTGGGACTTCGTCGTTACGTTCTGAACTAGGTCCAGGTTCACTATTGCTAACATCAGTAGGTTCGTTCATAGGAACATCTGCTGTGGTAATATTGTTTTCGGTTTCTTGCCCTGAATTTGTTGCGTTATCTTCAAAAATTGGTTCACGGAAATTATGTCGAATCATTTCACTATGACTCGCACCGGCAGCTCTGTAGAATACGTCTCCCATACTTCTGAGTGTTGGTGGTGTAGCGAGTTCTCCACGAGGATTTTCAGGTGGATTAAGAGTTTCTTCTGGGAAAATTGTTGTAGGTCGAATGGGAAGTAAATACGATTCGTTAAACGGACTAACTAGTTCGGGGTTAATTCGAAGCATTTCAGATGTGAAACTGGTTGGAGCTTCGGTTGCTTCACCTCTATTGGTTTCCTCAACGTCGTTTCTATCCCCAACATTGTCACTATCATCGTTGTCATCACCGCTGCCGTCTATAGCATCTCTTCTAACTGAAATGGGACGACTCGGTCTAGGCATGCTCGAGTTCGGATTATCAAATCCACGAAATGGAGATGGATCATCCGTTAAGTTGGAATCTGATTGATCTTCATTAGAGTTATCAGAAGTTTCTATCGGTATGCCGTCAATATCCTCATCGTTATCTGCAACTGGAAAAATGAGTCAAGCTGAGCGACCAGAATCCTCCCTATTTTCATTGGAGAAAAAAAAATGTTTATAAACTTAAATATTGCAATAAATTTCTCAACAAAACCGATGTTTAAAAAATCATTACAACTTTATTCTACACATCATCAAAATATTTTTAATTCTTGATTTAAATTTTGATTGCCATTAAGGAACAACGCATGCGCCTTTCAAATTACGTACCTTCAGTAGCATTGGTGTCCGTGGCATCATCTGACTTGGTATAAGTAAGATTCAAATTACCGAATTCTTCGTTAGCCATTTGATTAACTTCTCGGAATTGCCGTCGGAGAGTTTCGACTTCTTGTTTTTTCTTATCCATGAGTTCAATGTTTCTAAATTTGATTAGAATCGGAAGTAGTTGATTACAGATGTCAGTAGTGCAATCATAGACGGATTCAAAATCTAAACATTTTGATTCGATATTCCACCAGTGCAGAACTGGCGAAATGTGATTCAATGTAGCAGCTAAACTCGGACCAAAAAGATAACCAGATTGATCAACGAAATCGATTTGTTCTTCATGAGATGGAAGTAATCCAAAATTATCCATCACTACCAAACGGGCAGACTCTCGCATTTCCGGAGGACCACCCAAAATACTGTTGGCAGAAGCTAATGTCACTTGTGGTTCATGCGGTCCTAACAACCTAACAAAATTAAACAATTAAAAATGTTTTAATAAAGACAATTAAAATGAATTACCTTTGCAATATGACGGGAGGGTTCGGGTTTCGTGGATTGAATAAATATTGATATCGGCGAGCTCTAGTGGCGCGTTGAGTTCGGGTGACTGTGCTAGTACTGTTCTCTACAGCGTTCCGAGAAAGCAGCAGAGGGTGCACAACAGGACCTAAAATAAGCAATGAACACCATTTCCCAGCTATTTCAACAAAGAAATCCCAGACATTTACTTGGTTTAAAAACAATAAACCAAAGTGGCGACAACAAAAATTGAAAAAACTTGTATATCGACTTTACAAAAAAATTAAGTAATCAATTTTATTATTACAGCCACGACGTTAAGTGTCTTGAAACTTTTAATTGTAAAATTACCGGTGTGGTCGCTACTGTTGTTAATTTCGTCAAAAAGAGGCATTGGGAAAGGAGTGTGATCGACCCCCATTGGATAAGCGACCATTCTAGTGACTACTTCGTTTTCAGCACCGGGATTTGTGTATTGAATCATCAAAACGTCATCGTTTCGATCCATGTAAGAAGCTGTGAATTAGAAGTTAAATTGATTTATTTAATAATTTCAAAAATCACCTCTCCTCCTTTCGCTGCCATCTTCATCATCGTAATTGTTTTCATCAGCGTCATCAATATTATCATCATCACCTTCATTGTCGTCATTTTCTTCATCTTCAACTTGATCTGACGGATTTGAATCAGATTCGCCCGAATCAGTACTCATCAATTCCTCCTATAACCCCAATTATTAGTTGGTGATAAATAATAATAATAATTAAAAATACCGTTGCGTCACGTTCAAGTTCGTAAGTCAAATTGGCATCTTCGTCAATATCCATAGTATGGTTACGTGACGAAGCTACATCACTAAAACTTTGGTTGTTATCGTTTCCTTGTTCGAGTAATTGGTCAATCATGTGAACTAATACGTTTTCGTTTTCATTCGCCTCAACTTCAATTGTTGAAGTAACGACAGCGATATCGTGTTCGGTATTTTCAGAATCTTCAATAACTACAGAATCTTCAATAACAACTTCTCTAGGAGCATTAGCACCTTCAGTTGAAGTACCACTTTGAGTACCTGGATTTTCATCTGGTACTTGTTGAGTTTTTTTAGTTTTTTGAACACTTGGTGGAACAGGTTGATTGACGATTCTTGAAAGAGACTCCAGCGATTTGAGACAAGCATTAACAGTAAAAGGAGTGTTTGGCGATGATAAATCGAGATAATGTGGAACTCGAGCCAAATCATTAAACAACGATTTTCGAATCATTAATTTAACAATATTGTTCATTTGTGGTGTAGGTGGATGCGATTTGATTCTTGTTTGAGACGAAGAAGGACAATTATCGATCATAATTGAAATAATTCCGGCAATTAATTGAATTTGGCTGTGTTTTTCAGTAGATTCCGGCATCATTAGGGCGCGAAGTAGGCCTGCCCTGACTTCACTCACTAAAATGAATTGAGCTTCCGGTGAATGATTAGAACTAGCTATAGCTGCGATTAAAATACGACAAATTGTTGCACAATCAGAATCGGAAATATTTTCGGTTTCAGGCAACAGTTTATCTAAAATAAACGCCAAAGCTGTACAATCTTCTTTGATAAATTCGGCTGCACCGGCTTTAAACGTAAATTCAGCAACAATTTTAGCTACAGGCCCGTAAGAAACGACAGCGTCTCCCAAAACTTTTAATATCACCGATTTCGGTAACATCATCTTTTTCTTCCTTTGTTCAACATCACTGCGTCCTTCCGAATTTCCGTCTGTTTGAGTCCGAGAAGCTGGAGTTTCAGGTCCGGAATCATCGACATCGGCCGCTAGAACATCACCAGTTGATTTGACAGTGCTGCCACTAGTGGTGGGTTGCGGTTGTGATTGAGACGTCGGTGAATCATCGGCAAATTCAAGAGGTCTTAACAGAGCATGAAGTAAATCGCTAATAACTTCATTGGAAATTGATCCTTCTAACAGAGGAGCTCTAGTTCGAACCGGTGGTTCCGCTTTAACCGGAAGTCCTCCATCAACGTCATCGCGATTCACATCAGTGTCGACACGCAGAATAGTTCTAGCGATTTCAAAGAAAGTTTCTGGAGATCGTGTGACGGCACCCCCTATTTGTCGGGTCAAGTACAGTAATTCCTTGTAGTACGGTGGAATTGTCGATAGAGTTCTAGCTCGAATTATTTTTTCCATAGCGTAAGATAGAGTGTTGGGTTCTTCTATTGCGTGGCGTATTAAAATTGTTGCAAGTATACCAAAACCTCCGAATTCACGGATCTGCCTCATTTTCAACAAACATTTGACACCTCCTTCCTGGACGAAAATTTTAGCTTGCTCGTAATCTCTAGTTAACCTTATGCAAACTTGGAGAACGGCATGGAGGAGATCCTTATTAATTTGGAGGTGCATAAACTTGACGCAAACTCTAACTATTTCAGTTTCTTGTTCTTTATCCAAATTTGGAACTAAAGTGCATCTCTTCTCTTCTTTTTCTGTCAATTCAGCAGTTAAAGACTCTTCGGAATTTCTGATAGAATGATCCGAACAAGCCGGAAGACCTGAATTGATTAAAGTCATGCAAATCGGACGATTATTACCGCTTTCGTCATTTAGTTGCAACATGTTTGAAAATGTTACGGTATATCTGCGACGTCCACAAGTAACCCGAACGCTTTGTTCTCCGTTCCAGTAAGCATCGTTAATTAATTTGTTATTACTATTAGAATAAGGAGTCCATTTGCCTGTTTCCAGATGGAACCATCTCCAAATTCGAGTAGTGCTCAAATGCATGTTTCTTTTTCTTTGAGTACAAATCGAAACTTTCGAAACAGCATCAATTAAAAGAAATGATGAAGCCAACCATTTTGGTTCTTTGAAATTTTCAGTTCTACTCATAGTTTTTTCAACAACACCAATTAATTTTATCAAAAGATTCACTAGGCCTGTTTTAAGTACGGCTAAAGCACAAGGTATTTTCATTTCGAAATAAGAAGCAACTTCGAAAAATAAAATGAATAAATGTATGTAATTGCCTAGCCGTGATGAACAAGCAGATTCAGGAACATTTTCATATTTCAAATCGTTTTCTTGATCCAAATAACACAACCAAACAACATCAGCATTTTCGTAAATTTCCTTCACCAAAGTATCGAGTAAGTTGTCTCTAAAAGTACGACCGTTTCGTTTCATAATTGTGACAAGTAATTCGCAGATTTTGTGAACTAATTCAGGAGTTGCGTCAAGTAATTTCAAGCAAGCTTCGAGTGCGTGATTAGTAAAATCATCAATTAAACCCTCAGCTAAAGGTTTTCCATCATCTTGGATCGGTTTTTTCTTTGAACTACCAGGAGAGTTGTTAACTCCTAAAGAAATCGCAATTGCTTGCATCACTTGTTCATCTTCAAACGATTCAGAATTCATCAAAGATTGCGAAATTCTGTACAATTGCGGCGGATTAGTCAATAAATAATCAGTTGCTTGTTCAACAGTTAATGTGTTTAAAAGGGCATCCGTGACGTGTTCGCGAGAAAATCCCATATCCATCAATTGACTTAAACTTTCTGGATTTACTTCGAGTTCACGATTTGATGTGGTGCTAGTCGAAGTCGCTTTTGGTCGACTCAAATCTGTTGACATGTTTTCTTCTGCTTTTAATTTTTCTTTAATTATCTTTTCTCCTCGCAAAATGTGTCTTAGTACTGTCAAAATATTTTCAGAGAGCCGAGTACCGTACATTGCTAATGGTGCTTTGTCCCATAAAAATATGACGCTTTCAAAAGCCAATTTGTGGATTTGGATGAGATACTTCAAAGGATCGAAACTGTAGCCTCGATAAGTAGAACTTTGGGACGACCGGTTCGAAATTATATGAGGAGACTCCAAAATCGCTTTCGGGTTCACCATCTTCTCTAGCAGCATGAGCCAAGCGTCCAGAAATCCGGGAGTACCTAACGAAAAATTTCAAATCAAAAACAATGCCGGCGTAATTGGTACTCAAGGTAACTCAGATGAATCGAGGAGAATGAAATCAACGTTTTTTTTTAAGGTACTGTAAAGTTGAAATGAAACAAAATTAAGGATGTTAAAAAATATTAAGGAGAAAAATGATCCATTGAACAAGAAACTAGGCATTTGTAAGGTGTGGGTGTGGTTTACTACAACTATTCTACGTTACCAACTTCCGGTATCAAATTTTTGGACCCGATTAAAAGCCTAATTCTCAACCATATGGACCCGGTATTTGTTAAATTATAGCAAAATAAACAGGAATATAAGGAATTGGTGTTGACTGTGCTATTTATTAATTAAGTGAATGGGATGAAAACCCTTCCAGGCCGCGTTGCTAAAGCGAAAAAGCAATTTCCGTCAACGATAAAACGCGATTTCATCTCGACATAAAAAACAGTAATTTTTGAAAATACCCGGAAGTATGGAGCAAAATGGCAAACATTCTCTCGGCATTCCCTGATTTGTCGCTACCGCTAAATCTCGGAGCAAAGCGTTATGCAAAACGCGGTCTTCATCAATTTCTGGCAACAATTCGCACCGTGCTAAATGGAAATGGCTTTGTTAACAATTTCGCAAAACTTTGTTTGAACCTTTTCGTTGTTCGTAAACCTACCTTCAGCTAACGGTAATTCATCGAAGGCCTTGTCAATGGGAACGGTACCTCCCGATGTTAATGCCCAACGGAAAGTGTTGAAAAATGTGGCTTGTCCTCCTAAACCCACGAATTTTTTCAGCATTAAATGGTAGGGATATCGTTTTTCATCAAACAACATCGGACTAGTAAAGCCAACACTACAAATTAAAAATGTGATCCGGGATTTTATTAACGGACACGCAGGTAATCGTTCGAAATCTAAACCATCAGCGAGTAGAACGTTGAGGGCTGTAGCAACACTTCGGGCGTATGGAGTCGGTAGAGGCGGTGCCGCAATGATATTCTGCCCTCGTCTCTGTCTGATCGGAGAACCGACACAAAGTTTTACGAGCAAACCGAACAACTCCGCCAAAGCGCGACCCAATCGAGACGATGCTCCCAGTAGTGGCTTAATGTATTTTAAACTAGTACTGAGGTTTAAAGTAACACTTTCTTGATCGACGTCCATAGAAATTGTTGGAGGATTGGTAGATAAAGCTTCCATTGCAGAAGCAACAGTAACAGTGCTGTCACCGCCAGCATTGCTACTTTCACACTGAAATTAACACGATTATTTTCAAAACTCTGCGCAGCTAAAGAACAATAGTCCGAAAGTGTGACTTGGTTCTAAAATTACTTCAATAACAATAAAAAGTACTGTTTCAACTAGAAAAATTCAATAAATCAAAATAGTTAATTTTGAAAATCACCCTTTAGGACTTCGAAATTTCAAAATTACGAACCTTGTCAAAAAACGCGTTAAGTTTTTCGATGTCTTCACGTGTAAAATCCGACGGAATATACTCTTCGCTGCAGTATGCGAGAAGTAATGTACTTTCCCAAACTAACGATGTGTATAAGTCGGCTAACCCCTTAATAACTCGGAGTCCATCTTCAGAACCCCAATTTTGCAGCGACAAATTCCTGATTTCACTTTGTCCAGTGCGACAAACATGTACTAACATGATAATGTAGCCATGAGCGGCCCCCATAGCATGCAAGAGCGGCGTTACGCTGGCATTGTTGAAAGCGTTTTCAACATTAGAAGCGCCAGCTAACTCTAAAAGTAATTTCGGACCACTCGGAACGTCTAATTTCGTGTACATTGGTTTTAACACTTCGAGAACTTCACTGAGTTGTGATAAACTCTCTTTAAATAAATTCGTTTCGTGTGCCAAATTTAGAATGCTTTTGCATACAGTGGCGACAGCTTGGGCCGGATTCGTAACCGGACAATTGACTGGTAAATTAGGTAATCCTAAAATTTTCAATAGAGGAGATAACCCGCCTTGTTGCACGAACTCGCGACAATGGTCGTCAGTCGAGTTATTGCTAAGAATCGCGTCGATAAACTTCATTACATTCAAAATGTAATCGATAAGGGCAATTGGAGTGCGTTCACTATTTTCTTGGACTTGGTTGTCGTTTTGGACGTTTTGTGACGAAGTTGAGGCCTCTTCTTCATCATCGTCTTCTTCATCAGAAGAACCTTTGCCAAGCAAATAAAACAGTTACCTTGATTGTTGGAGGAGTAAAAGGTTGGAAAAATCAAAATTTTGGATATTAACAAAAAAGGAAAAAAAAACAAACAAGACGTGACGTCATAACTGCATCACGCTTCACCTAATTTCGTACAAATCAGACTATGAAATTTTGTTTTTTTAATTTAAAATTAAGGATTTCCAAAGTTGTAGACTTACCATTTGCGAGCGCTAGAAATAACGAAAAAGCTTTTACTAAAAGAAATGAAAGACAGATTTGAACAAAAAAAACAATATCCAAATCTTTAGTGGACTTTTTAAATTTTAGTTACAAAACAGGTTGTCCCAAACGGTTCAACCGGAAATTCGATAAGAGTTGGTTAAAATTTGACAAAATATTTATTTTGGAGGAACCAAGAGAGGGCGTCGGAATTTTCCGATAGTTCCGCAACTCACCTTCAGTGTTAGTGGCCGATCTGGAACTGTTAGTAGGAGATACTTCCGACTTGCTGTGCGGTTTCCAGCAGATAAACTTCGGATCAGTTCCCAAAGTAACAAGTTCTTCTAATAAATTGATAATTGCCTTGACGGCATCAGTTTTCAAACTGGGTTGATGTCGCATCAATTCATCCATAGCGTTGCCAAGATTACAAGCAGTGTCGGCTACAGGTTCGGAACTACGTCGCCTTCTCATTGCAGGTAAATATTCGGCAGACAACAAAACACCAAACGTTTTCTCAAACGGTTTACATTTAATAAACGATTGTAATCCGCGATTATTCAGACATAAAGCACTGAAAACGTTGGGAAGTGACCCCAAAACTTCACGAGTGGGAGGAATCTCTTTAACCAAAAGCGAATGCAAAACAACATCAGTTAAACCGTTATCTTGCAATGCGGACAACAAAGACGGTTCTTGGTACACATAAACCGTAACAACATCAGTGGCTAATAGAAACAGTGACGGGCCATAATACTCAGCGTTAGCGATTATATTTTTCAGGGAATTAGGTAAAGTGCCTTCCATTAAATGCCGAATACTGTCGGCGAAGGTCGAATCTTGAAGTGCTTTCTTCAAAAAATTTAACATGGATTTTAACAGTGCGGCTCTCTGAGGAAGGCAAGTCTTGCCGACGTTTTCAGTGTGATATTCGAAATCAACCACGGTAGTCAGTTCGTTGGGTGTTTCGTGGGACGGTTCAGAAGAAGGACCAGCAGCTGCATTCTCCTCAAAATTTTGATCAGTAGACATCGACTTCACTTCATAAAGTTGTTCGATTTTACACAATTTCACCTCCACCTAACAACATTTAGTTTATTCAAAAACCAACAAATATAATAACTTACATCAAGGCGACTGATGAAACTTTGTAAACCGCTGTGGGTCTGGAACGCCTGCATATCGATGTTGGTGATGAGGTCAATCACTCGAACAGCACGAGTGACAAACTAATAAAAAAATTATTACAAAAGTTCGAATTAAAGTTTTTTCAGCAAATTTACAAAAAAATTAAAAATAAAAATTACCAACATTTGATATAGTAGCAACATAAGACTGAATTAACGTTACAAAATTTATTTGGAAGTTGAATTACCGTGATGTGCTCCAGTTCGACTCCGTGCCAGTTGATGACTTGTAGCAAAGATTCCATCATCCCACAGGAGACCAAAGCTTCGCCTCCAGCTTCATAACTGGCTAAATGATATAAGAAAGAGAACAACGCAGTGGCAAGAGACAAAGGGAATTTTGAATTAGCGTCACCGCTTTGCATTGGGTTCATTGTAAAGTCAGCGATATCCCTCATTAATTCTTCATCACCTTCTCCAAATCTATCAAAATCGCCAGAAGCGTCAAGTTTCATTTTTTTCGATGAACTTTGATTTTCACCATGTTGATTCGTTAAAGTTATAATACAATTTCGAACTAACTGAGGCAAAAAACCGTGATACTGACTAGCGCCAGTGACATCAATAATATTATTAAGCCGAGATCCCGGTTTCCTGTAATTATAAAATACAACTCAATCAGGAACGAATCGAATTTTCGAAATTACTTACTTTGGAATATGCGGGTTTCTATCCAAATGGATAATAGCTGTCAATGTTCGAAGGGCTGCAGAGCGGATCTCGACTAAATACGGTTCTCGTAACTCCACCAGCTCAACCAATTCTTCAAGAAGGCCGTTGTACAACAAATTATGGGGAGAGTCTTGAATTGCGTTTGAGTACACAAGGACTGAGAGGGCCTGTAGTCTCGCTTGTACACATAAAAGTCGATTATTGTAATCAGCGAAGTGGTGGGCTAGACGTACGTGAGTAAACAACCACATCTAAAATAAAATCAAATGTTGTAGCGATTTTCTACAATAATCGTTTTAGGATTGCTATTTAAAATTGCAGTCCAAAATTGATGTGGTTAAATAATAAACAAGACACAAATTTGAGTTAAAAAATTAAATCGAAATTTTGCAGTGTTACTACCCCCAACTCTTAATTTTTAATAGAAACCGCAAAATTTTTCATAAACAGATTTTCATTAAATATTTTTTGTAGCACCTTAACGAACGCCAATTGTCACTTTACGCACAGTTGAGCGAGAGGTAATCTTTAAGGCCTCCTATTACTCATAATTTTTACCAAAAAGTTTATGTAAAAAATGTTTAATTTCAAACAATTAATAATTATTAATTGCTAGAAAACGCAAACAAATTGAAGTGTCATAAATATGAATTATTGTTGTACATTTTTATAGCTAAATTAAATTTATTGCTTTTATCATATTAATTAAAATTTAAAAAATGGCTTGAAATAACTTTCTCTACAACCGAATTGTGCTTGAAGCATTTTGTAAGTCAGAAATATGTATAAATGCTGTGAAATTACTGCGCAACAAAGTTGCGCATAAAAAAACTGTCTGATTTTCCAAGATTAGAAATGGAAATTTGAAACAATTGAGTTACTTATATTAAAACATTAATTATTTTAAAAATTTTAGCAAATTTTTTGCTAAATACCGCATAATTTGAAAGGGTCACGAGTTATTAAATAAACCCCAAGCAGCAAAAAAAATGACATCTTGGTTTTGCGCATGCGTACAAAACACGGGTAACAAGATTCAATTAAATTTTAAAGTACAGTAAAAGCCCAAAATAGATAAACTTTTTAAGTATGGCTAAGAAAAATTACATGTTTGGTTTTGCGCATGCGTACAAAACATGGGTAACAAGCTTCAATTAAATTTTAAAGTGCAGTAAAAGTCCGAAATAGGTAAACTTTTTAAGTATAGCAATTACTGTAACTGATTGCAGGCGTTTTAGAAAATATTTCCAATATAGATTACAATAAACTTGCCTGTTTGTCAGGAGGCACATAGTATATTCCTAGTAAAGACTTCATGATTTCGGCCGGAGTTTTGTGGATTTTGTCGACGTGTTCAATATGAATGATGTTAGAGGTTTGTTTCCCGTTTTTCGAACAACCCTCTTTAGAATCTTCAGATTCTCTATGAAATTCAACATGCAAAGTGGTTGCCGAAAACGGAATAACTTGATCAACATTGCAGCAATCAGCAAGACCAAATCCATTTTCTTTACCACCCCAATTCTAAAAACCATAAAAAATCAATAAGGATTCCAAAATAACAAACAACAAACTTACTTCAGCCAAATGGTGTAAGCGTGACAACAAACAATTTTTTTTCTCAGGTGAAAGACGCGAGATAAAATTGCTACGTTTTGAAAACATGTAGAGTAGGTTTAAAACGCCAAGAACTACAGACATGTCGTTTGATTCTAGAAGAACTAGAAGATGTTCGAGCGAGTTGTACAAATGGCGAGAGAATGAGTGCTCGATGAGGAGAGTTGTGAAGTGAAGAATCCATAGTAACAGTTTTTTTTCCTAGAAAAAAATTAATTAATTGAAAAAAAAGTTTTGTGCAACTTACCGTGCTGTTGTAATGAGTATCACAATAGAGGGCCCATTTATTTTCTAATAATTTTCGGCCTGCTTCACCTAGGATTTTGTCGAAAACGTCAAGGACTAGGGCCCAGTGGAGAAGTTCACACTTGCCAAAAGTCCAAGTGTTGATTCTTGAAAGTTCCTCAAGAAGCTCGGTACGGGAACATGCTTGAAGACGTTCGATGAGTTGTTGGCATTCGACAGGAACATCCGAAGTGCTTTTTCGCACCCGAGATCTGTCTATTTTCATTGTGCCATAAGTTAAATCAACAACATCACACTAAAGATTCCGGGCTCAATCTAGATGAGGAACAAAACGCGATTAGTATTATGCAAATTGAATCGGCGGCTATGAAATTGTTTAAATCTGAGTTGTTATAAAATAAACAATTAGAAAATTTCGCCAATTACAACGCGGAATATTCGCTTAGTCACTGTTTTCGAAGTCAGAAGCGGCGAGGGTGTTTGGGATTTAGGTGAAATTGTCGGTTTTTCAACGCTTTTTACGCCCCAAAAGCGTCTAAACAATTAACGGCCCCCGTTCGAAATTTGTAAAAATCATAAAATTTCTACGTACGCTCCATCGGCCATATTGAAAAACCAAACTGACAATTTCACAAATGCTGACAACCGCAAAACTAAATGCAATAAATAATGCTATAAATACCTCAAAGAGGAGTCCGTTTACACAAATTCATTTATAACGCGTAGCTAAATCCTTTGTTTACGCTCCAGCCAGATGACCGCACCGAATCCAGTTTCCGTTCACACTAACGTCCTTAACTTCAACTTCCCTCAACTGATCTTTCTCAATCCCAACAAAGAACTTCCAAAAGCGCTTCGCACAACACAAAATTTCGCAAAAGACTTAAGGCTACGTTGGTCACCGCACTTTCATCGAATCATATCAAAATCTAATTTGGATTCGCTTTATTTTCCCAATATTGTAACAAAATACAGTTCAATCTTCAATCGACAAAATAAAGGTGCTCTAACAGTACCACTGCCAACCCTACCAGCACTAATATTCCCAAACAAACCAACAAAAATATCGAATTATCAAAAACTCTAACTGTGACACTCTGCAAAATATCAGGATAAATCACGCATTATTCGCTTTTTCTCTTCAAAGAGATTCGAGAAAAATCTAACATGAAAACTACGCAAACACGACGAATTCTAGTGATTGTAAAAATTTCACGCGATGCAGTTGGCAATATCAACGCAGTGACACTAAATTGGTGACGTCAGGAATAATTACATTGACTGGCGTAATTCTAAAACAAAACTACAATGACAATACTGTAGGATTGAAAAATTGTTGGCAATTCCCCTTCCAAATTATTTCGAAAATAAAATGAAATAGATTCGAAAATCGTGACCGAAACGTAATTATTTTTAATTTTCCCCTAAATTGTCATGTTTAATAAAAGCAACATGTTTAGAATCGCTGGATTTTGGTCGGTTGAATTCGTTTACTGATCGGTTATTTTCGTATTGTTTGAATCGTGTGAAAAATGAGGTTTTCTTGTAGATTTCAAGTTTTTTTGCGGTTTTAATGGTGATATCGCTATATTTTTGTTATTTTAATTTACGTTTTAATAGTGTCGTAAGTAATATTTAATGTACAATAATTGTTGCGTAATTTAAAATTAGCCTCGCTACGTCAGATGACTTGTTTCTGTAAATAGTTCAAGATTAAATTTAAGTTTTTATTGATACACGAGAGCGTCCGTCAGTAGATTTTTTGCTAATATCAAACAAGAAAAATGGAATTCCCAAACAACGCAAATCATCCCCAACGAGGTCACAATAACAACAGTGTTAACAACCAATCAATTTCTTTGTTAGTAAGTAATTTCGTGTTTATTATTTACAGTGGTATTTATCTTGTGTGTTTATAGCAAACTACAGATCAAAACCATAATTTGGAAGGAATTTTGGAAAAGTGTTCAAATTTGAATATTAACAAAGGTGTTATTTTTAACAAAGAAACGCAATCTGTGGGTGACTCAATACCAACCCAAAATTGCAGTGTTGCCAATAGTTTTTTAAGTGCTAAAGTTAATAATAAACATTATTGTAAATAATCACATTATAAATGCATTCATTGTAGGGAACTAAAGAGAATTTTACTGCTGGCAACGAGTCAACGTCAACAAATAGTTGCATTCCCAGCAACACAGGGAATGTTTTTCAAGTATTTATTTGTTTACAAAAATTTTACTTTAATTAAAATCGCTAATTTTAGAATTCAAAAAACGTTGCAAACACAGAAGCTTTGTTGGATTCCAACGCTAATAACGTGGCTAAAACAAAATAATTTTGGCAACATAATTAATTTTGTCGAATTTTAGACTCCTGACCACAATCTAGATTTTGATAATTTATCTGTTAATACTAAATTAAATCAAACGTTTGCTATCACAACTGATAAAGAAAGTACCCAGAATTTTGTTAACAAAACTGAGGTAGTTGTAGAAATTTCTCAAATTTTCCTGTAACAAATTAATTTTTAGACTCAAATGCCTAGTGGTAAAAGTGAAAAAAGTGAACATGGTTCAGAACCAACAAATTCTCTTCAGAATTTGCAACTGGTTGTATAATAATGTAATTTAGTAACTAATATTAATATAAAATTCTAGGACAACACCTCTGAAACTACTGAGGAGTCTACAACCTCCTTAACTGAAGTAATCGGATTACTTTATAAAATTTATTTATTTATTTAATTAATTTCCAGAAAATTACAAACGAATTTACTGGAAAACTGGACGAAATTTGTTCGCCACAACTGGACTTAATTCTAGATAAAACAGTAATGATAGATTGCTTACGTATAATTTTTTTACGTTTAATGCAATATCACTTCCTGTTAGTCTCAATTACCTACTTGGATTCTGCAGCAAAAACCGGAAAATAACGTTACTACTGCAACAGTATTTCGTTGATGGTTAACCAAGAACGAATCATTAACTGGCTTTATGAGATAATAACTAATAAAACGTCATTTTTTATTATTGCATGCATCTACTTTTCTGATATTAAATTTTGCTAGGAAAGTGACGTCACAATTGTTGCCTAATTAAATTTTCTAACTTATTATCAATCGATACTGTTGACTTTTTTGGTATTGATTCAAAATGTAGTAATATTGTAATTGAAGAGAGGAAAGTTTAATTTCAAAAAAACTGAATTGCTTTAAATGTTTAAATTAGTTTAATGAACATGTTACATATTGCAAAATTTTAGGTTGTTGAGAACAAGAGGGGTGCGATTAAAAATGTAAATACTACTTACAATGTTGTTAGTCAAAATTCTGTAGATTTTGTTACCAATATTTCGTGGAATTCTGAACTAACTGATGTAAGTTAACGTGGTGTGATGCAATAATATATTTAGAATTTTTTAGAAAACTGAGAATAATGGAGCGTCTGCAAGAACCTATTTCAATTGCAGTACACAAGGTTCTTCAATTATTGAAAATCCAGTAAATACCGAGTCAACTTTTGTACAAAGAAGTTAATTTTATTATGTTTAATTTTAGAATATTATTAATCATGATGAAAGTGCAGTAAATGTTGATGAATTGATTATAGCAAATTTTGACAACATAACTGCTTGCCACAACCAAACAATTGATGTATGTTTATGTTGTTGTTGATAACTTTATATTTATTATTTATTTTAGAATTTTCAAGTTGTCCCGGAAACTTTGTTAACTACTCTTGAACCAACTGTTAATGTCGAGTTAACAGCCAATCATGTATAGTTAAATTATTATTGTTTAACTTTGTCTTTACTATTTCAAATTTTAGATAATTGTGAACAGTGAAAATGGTTTAAAAGATTTGCCAAATGCTTCTGAACTAAATATTGATGTCAAGTTAAAGACACTTAAAGCAAATGACGTATGCTTCAATTATCATTAATTAATTTTGTAGTAATTATTTTCAATTTTAGACTGCTGTGAATAGTGAAATTACTTCAAAGAATTTGTCGAGTATTTCTAAAACAAATGTTGATGTCGAGCTACAGTACGAGACACTTGTTCTTGAAACTACTAACGTATAATTCAATTATCATTGATCAACTTTTTGTTTATTATTTTAATTTTAGAACGCTAATGGTAGTGAGAGTTCTCCAAAAAATATATCAGAACAAAATGTTGATGTCCAGTTAGAGACACTTAAAGCTAATGACGTATGCTTCAATTATCATTGATCAACTTTGTATTAACTATTTTCATTTTTAGGCTACTGTGAATAGTGAAATTTCTTCAGAGAAATTGTCGAGTATTTCTAAAACAAATGTTGATGTCGAGCTACAACATGAGACATTTATTCCTGAAACTAATGACGTATGATTCAATTATCATTGATCAACTTTGTGTTTATTATTTTATTTTTAGACCACTAATAGTAGTGAGAATTCTCCAAAAAATACTTTAGAACAAAATGTTGTTGTCGAGTTAAAGACACTTAAAGCTAATAACGTATGCTTCAATTATCATTGATCAACTTTATGTTTATTATTTTAATTTTTAGAACGCTAATTGTAGTGAGAGTTCTCCAAAAAATATATCAGAACAAAATGTTGATGTCGAGCTAGAAACACTTAAAGCTAATGACGTATGCTTTAATTATCATTGATCAATTTTGTATTAACTATTTTTAATTTTAGACTGCTGTGAATAGTGAAATTTCTTCAAAGAATCTGTCGAGTAATTCTAAAACAAATGTTGATGTCGAGCTACAACATGAGACACTTGTTCCTGAAACCAATGATGTATGATTCAATTATTACTGATCAACTTTGTGTTTATTATTTTAATTTTAGACTGTTAATAGTAGTGAAAGTTCTTCAAAAAATAATTCAGAACAAAATGTTGATGTCGAGTTAAAGACACTTAAAACTAATGACGTATGCTTCAATTATCATTGATCAACTTTGTATTAACTATTTTCAATTTTAGACTACTGTGTATAGTGAAATTTCCACAGAGAAATTGTCGAGTATTTCTAAAACAAATGTTGATGTCGAGCTACAACATGAGACATTTGTTCCTGAAACTAATGACGTATGATTCAATTATCACTGATCAACTCTGTGTTTATTATTTTAATTTTAGACTGTTAATAGTAGTGAGAGTTCTCCAAAAAATACTTCCGAACAAAATGTTGATGTGGAGTTAAAGGCACTTAAAACTAATGACGTATGCTTCAACTATCATTGATCAACTTTGTATTAACTATTTTCAATTTTAGACTACTGTGAATAGTGAAATTTCTTCAGAGAAATTGTCGAGTATTTCTAAAACAAATGTTGATGTCGAGCTACAACATGACACATTTATTCCTGAAACTAATGACGTATGATTCAATTATTATTGATCAACTTTGTGTTTATTATTTTAATTTTAGATGACTAATAGTAGTGAGAATTCTCCAAAAAATACTCCAGAACAAAATGTTGATGTGGAGTTAAAGACACTTAAAACTAATGACGTATGCTTCAATTATCGTTGATCAACTTTGTATTAACTATTTTCAATTTTAGACTGCTGTGAATAGTGAAATTTCTTCAAAGAAATTGTCGAGTATTTCTAAAACAAATGTTGATGTCGAGCTACAACATGAGACATTTGTTCCTGAAACTAATGACGTATGATTCAATTATTACTGATCAACTCTGTGTTTATTATTTTAATTTTAGACTGTTAATAGTAGTGAAAGTTCTTCAAAAAATACTTCAGAACAAAATGTTGATGTCGAGTTAACGACACTTAAAGCTAATGACGTATGCTTCAATTATCATTGATCAACTTTGTTGTAATTATTTTTAATTCTAGACTGCTGTGAGTACTGAAATTTCTTCAAAGAATTTGTCGAATATTTTTAAACCAAATGTTGATGTGGAGCTACAACATGAGACACTTGATTCTGAAATCAATGACGTATGATTCAATTATTATTGATTAATTTTGTGTTTATTATTTTATTTATAGACCACTAATAGTAGTGAGAGTTTTCAAAAAAATGCTTCAGAACAAAATGATGATGTCGAGTTAAAGACACTTAAAGCTAATGACGTATACTTCAATTGTCATTGATCGACTTTGTATTAATTATTTTAATTTTAGACTCTTATAACTAGTCAGAGTTCTGTAAAGAACACTTCTGGGAAAAATGTTGATGAGTCACTTGTTACTAAATCTAATGATGTATATTTTAATCATTGATCAACTTTGCATTTATTATTTTGAATTTTAGGTAACTTCGAGTGGTGCGAGTGCTCCAAAGAATTTGCTAAATACGTTTAAATCAATCCTCCAATCAAATTTTGATGCAGCTACTCTTGAATCAAATGATGTATGTTTATGTTACGATTTATTAATTTAATAATTATTATTTTAAATTTTAGAATATTAAAATAAGTGGGAAATCTTCAGAAACGATGACTGAACCGACTGCTGAATGTAAGGAAGTTACTCTCATTTCTGATATCGCATCAATATTGAATTCTACACCTAATGATGTACATTGAAATCATTATTAATCACAAAAATACAATTTGTTTATATTTTAGAAGGTTGAAAGCAGTGATGCATTCAAAATTATGTCAAAAACTGTTGAATCAGAATGTAGTTTCGTTCTTCCTCTCACTGAAGACAGTTCTGTAATGCTGGATCCAACTTTATTGAAAACCAAAACAGTTAGTTACATAGTTTAATGATTTAAAAATTTAGTTATTAAATTTGTTTTAGGCAAAAGAAAAGAGAATTAATTTAATTCAAAATCAAGGAGCAAATATAGAAGTTATTGGTGGTAAAAAAGAGGAAGTTGCTCCGTCTGCTGGAAAGACGTTGAACGACATAGAAGAAAATTGCGTAAGTTCACGAATAGAGTAATAAATAATTTGTTTGTATGGAATTTTAGCAGGAAATTAAAGATATTGAGCCTGAATTAAAATTTAATACTAGTCCTTCTGTTACATCAACTCAAAGTATTGCAACAAAAACAGTTGTTGCAGAAGTTGAGGTAAGTTTTAAAATTTTCAACAATTATTATTTATTTTAATAAAAATAAACAATTTGGTAAAAAGAGAAAGTGTTCAATTTTTACTTAAAACATTGGACACGGAAACTGCAATTCCTGAAAAATTTTTGGTACTTTTATTTGGTAATTTTAACAAAATTGAATCGTTTAAAATTTCAGACCAATAAGATTACTTTATGATTAACCTTTTATTTTTTTTGAATTGTAGCGTCCATTTGTAACTAACTTAGGTAATATAGAAAATAGATACATTTTCAACCAATTAGCTAAGGTAAAGTAACAAAAATTCAGTTTTTAATTATTTAAAAAAATTTTAGGACTCAAATAGTAAATATATCAAACAAAAAGTATATTCAACCAAAAAAGTTTGTGATGAAGAACCGGATTTTCATAACATGGCGTTTATTTGTGAGAAAAATGATAAAAATTGGGTAATTTCAAATCTCAATCACAATATTGAAATCTCCCATTCCCACAATACTGCTTTTCGTGAAGAAAATTCTCCTGAAAAAGAAGAAAGTAAAGTTCATAAGATATTTAAAGCTTTTAATTTCTTCGGAATTGGCCAAAGTCATAAGCCCGAAAAATCAAACAATCTTCCAGAAAACGACAACACATTAACTAGCGAGTCGGAAGTTGATGTATGTTGAAAGTTTGTTTGTAGTTTTTTTTTAAATTTAAAATTCCAGGGTGCCAAAAGTGAAGCCAGTGACGTAGACAATGTTACAATAAGTAATCACGAAAACGAGTTTACTACTGGAGTTAGGGTATAAACATTCATATTTATCATATACACTTGTATGATAAGGATCTAAATTTTTTTATTTACATTTTGAATTTTAGAATCCTGAAGATAGCGCCAGTTGCTCCAAGACAATTGATGAAAAATCTGCTGCAGCCGAGTATGATACTATATTCAATCTAACCGATTCTCACGGAGAGACAGTTATTGAGGTATAAGTTAATATGCCGTTTTATTTATTTCTGTCAAAATTTGAAAAATCAATTTTTTTTAATTATTCGGTTCATAGAGAAAAAGTTATAGCTAATTATTTACTATTTAAGAATCGGCGTGAAGGCACTGCTGGTGAAGGGTCATCTAATAAAACTTCTTCCAGAGTAAATGACTTTCAATCACCAACAGTTATGGTATAAAAAAAATCAGTTGTAACTAATTTTTTGATTTTCTTCCACTTTTGTATTTTACATTACAGAAGCCATACGAACGCAATTATAATTCAACTAAAGTCAAGGTAACTGATTTACAAGAGGTATATCATATGTTTCTTAAATTGTTTATTATAATATAATATTTTAGGATGCCAATTTTCATCACAGTAAAATCTCTATGGTGCGATTTCAGTTATAACTGTTGCTCTTTTTTTAATAACTTAATTTCAGGAATCCCAATTGAATCGAGAAAATGAAAAACTGCAACAAACTGTTTTAAAATTACAAGCTCAATTACTACAAAAGGATGAAATAATTGCAAATCAAGAACTGCGTTTAAAAAAAATCAAGTATAGTTTTGAAAGTGTGAAATTAAATTTAATACTTTTGCCTTACAGTGCGGTATTATTGAAATATGAGGAGGCAATGCCAGAGTTTACTTCAAAACATAAAAAATTGCAGAGTTTGTACAATACTGTTTGTGCACAATTGTCTACGTTAGAAACAGTTTTTCATGATGGACTCGAGTAATTTTTTTATTAAATATTTTTAATATGTTAATCAATATTTTGTAGAAAGTACGAGAGAGCTAAAAAAGTTCTGGAAGGATATAAGAACAATGAAGTTTCTTACAAGACAAATATTAATATGTTAGAAACAAAACTCGTGGATCAACATAAAAAATATGAGGAAATTAAAAAACAATTGATGGAGCAATTGGAAAGGTAAATTATTGATTAATAAAAATTACAAAAATTATAGTGGAATTTTTAGTGTAAATGCTGATTATGAGACATTGAAGAAAAATGAAGCGGCTGGAGTTTTGAAACGAAACGCAGTTATTAGACGGCTAGAAATCAAAGTTGCTTCTTTGGAATCTAGTTTATCACAAAAGAATAAAGAACTGGAGCAATTATCTTCTCTTTATGATCAAGTCATGGAAAATATGTGAATGTGCTACTATTTGTATATTTTTTTCATTAAATTTTTGCCAAACTCAGTTTCTGGATAAAACATAACCTAATCTTATTTCTAACAAAAATTGTGTGTAAAACAAGAAACTAAACTGCATATATCCATAAGTTTGTAATAAAATGATTCGAAACGATGACGCTTTCGGATTGGTAACCGCACGCCTTTGGTTTTTAGGGATTTCTGTGGTTGGTAGTGGCATTAACACTGACCACGTGATTGGTTACCTGTGTCAAATGCCAAATAAATTGTTTGTTACCCTTCCCCAGTTGGTTTTTCGTGTCTCGAGTGGTGGTTGTCAAAGTTTTTGATGTTTAATTTTGTTGATGTATAAATTTTTCCTTATAAACTAAAATTAGCTCAAAAATGTCCGAGAGTTACACTCGTGATCAAGTGAAGATTTCCTTGGCGAAAATTCTACAAACGCTAGGATGGAATTCAATCAATACAACACCACTAGAAATTTTAACAGATATTTTGGGTACTTACATGAGGCAAATTACAAAAAATACAACTAATTACGCAAATGAATGTAAGTGGTCAATTGGAAATTACAGTTTTATTAATTTTGTGATTTTAGTTGGTTGCACTCAGCCAAATTTGGACCATTTGGGGTTAACATTCCGAGATATGGGTATCAACGTTGGGGAACTTGAAGAGTATGTGAAATATGTTAATTTTGGAGCGCCTCCTAACCAAATTCCCAAATATCCAATACCAAAAGAAGATCACCTCAATTTTTTAAAACCTGGAAGTAAGGAGGTTATAACGAGACCTGTTCACATTCATGAACATCTACCACCAATGAATCCTTTACTAGAAGGTAATTTCGTTGCTATTGTAAGGTAAAAATCTGAATTTTGGTAATTTCAGAAAACGAAACCAATCCAATCGAAAATGTAATTTGTAAAAAGGAAGAATTGGATGATGGGAATTTGGAAAATCCTGAAGTTTTCAAGAAACCCGACTTAATCCCTCCAGAATTCAAAAGACTCAGGTACACCCTTTCACCTTTTTTGGTGTTTTAACAATAAGACACTCGTGTCAGCTAAGGTTCACGTCAGACACCGGTGTCTACTATATAATTTTTGTTACTGGATCGTGCAGACACAACTAAGCGCATCTATATGGGGATATGTGTTCGCTATGACCTTGCACATGGGTTTTTGATTACAAACCGGGTGGGGCAATAATGCGTCCAACTTCGATAGTTTGAATTCTGTGTTAACCAGAAATTTAATTTAAGAACATAAGTAAACTAGAGAAAAAGTTTAACCGGAAATTATTTTTGAACATACAGGGTGAGCCAAGATGATTATACAGGGCGAAATGACTTTTTAATGGCATGTATATAAATGAAGATTTTTTAGAGCCTTTTCCTAAACTCTTTTCATTCCAATATTGTTACCGACTATTTCTAATCCACTTGGATGTAGTTTTTTTTTTTGTTCAAATAATTATATCTTCAGATGCGTGTTAGAAAAATCACAACAGTCACAATTACGGGTTTTAAGAAAAAATTATGTAAGTACAAGTTGGAAAACATCTGTGGGATGACATTGAATCATTTTTACTTTCTTAAAAATCATACAGGGTGGCAAAACTAAATTTTTTGAATTTAATTTTTTTAAACCGAACACCTGTACATATTTTAATGATATGATGTAGAAACTAAAAACGAACATTTTTTGTATGATATAATATTTTAAGATTATTTTTGAATTTTGTAATTATTGGCCAATAAATCGAAGATGGTTACAAATAACCATAAGGGGGGTGCGCGTGCAAAAAATGTCGGTTTTAACATTATATTGAAAAATATAGAGTTGATCTATTTGAAAAAAAAATGAAAATTAAATTAAAAAAGTTCTAAATAAAAAAAAAAGTTTTGCCACTCTCTATAATTTTTAGAAAGTAAAAACAATTCAACAATTTTAACTAGTACTTAATTATTTTTTTCTTAAAATCCGTAATTATGACTGTCTTGAGTTTTCTAACATGCATCTGCAGATGTCTTTGGTTGGAAAAAAAAAACTATGTCCAAGTGGTTTAAAAATAGTCAGTAACAATATTGGAATGAAAAGAGTTTGGGAAAAAGCTTTAAAAAAATGTTCTATACACAACATTTCATTAAAAAAAAGTTATTTGCCCCTGTATAATCGTCTTGGCTCACCCTCTGTATGTTTAAAAATAATTTTCGGTTATAGACTTTTTTCTTTAGTTTATTTAAGTCAAATTTCTAGTTATCATAGAACTTGAGCTATCGAAGTCAGACGCAATATTGCCCCACTTGATATATTCAAAATGCTTTATTACACGTATCTGCATATGTTTGCAATGGCCCAGTACTAAAGACAAAGTTCTGATCTTTACCACAGGGCTCGACCAGATACTCGTGTCTAAATATTTCTACTTATCGCGGAACGTGGTTTCACCTGCACACAACTGTATTTCCACAAGAAATGATCAACACTTTTATAAAACATTGTGTCTGTTATCAGCGCCGGCAATAGGTAACGTTGTGTCTGTTTTGATCGCTTGACTAAATTTGCTATCACAGGGCCGTGGCCGAATATTAAATTACATTGTGGTCCAGTGACAAAAATCTCAAAATAATGCTTGCTACTTAAGGTGTTAATGATTTTTAAGAAACTTTCAGTTTCCGTAGAGAAGAGGAAGGATGTAGGCCAACTCGAGAACTAAGCAGCATTATGATGACGA
This sequence comes from Pyrochroa serraticornis, assembly GCA_905333025.2. Taxonomy (NCBI): domain Eukaryota; kingdom Metazoa; phylum Arthropoda; class Insecta; order Coleoptera; family Pyrochroidae; genus Pyrochroa; species Pyrochroa serraticornis. Next base: position 8,740,202 of record HG995160.1, on the reverse strand, counting down.
GTGGGGGTTTTTTATCGCCTTCTCGGGAAGGAAAGCTACCGGAATCGAGAAGTCCAGTTCCTCCTGATCCGGCCAAACCGGACCCGACAAAACCAGAAGTGGAAACCATAGACCTTAATAAGAAACCAACAAAAATTGTGAAGAAAATCGAGAAAAAGAAAGCCAGACCAAAAGCAACAAACGATGGGACCCTGCCAGAAGACAAACGAAAAACGTCATCAATGAAATGGGTTTTAAAATCAAAAGAAGCAAAACTTTTCGGTAACAGTTTCAAACCACCTGGTGCTCTCAACAAAGTTAATTCGATTGCGAACAGAGTTAATCAAGCTGTTAAAGTTAATAAAGCTTTAGCAGCGGCACGTTTAAAAACTGAAAAACTTAATACAACAATTACTCCGATTACTATAAAACCAGTCGCGACTCTTCCAGCAGTTTTACAAGAACTTGATAATGTTGATAAACTTTTTACAGAACCCGACAAAAAGAAAGTTAATATTTTCAAAAAAATTTCCAACGTTAAAAATGAAAAAGCTGACGTTAAGGGTGTTAAAAACGAATTGCGGCAAGAATCAAGAGAAAGTTCACCGGATTTAATTATCGATGAACCTGATGAAATTGTTTCGAAGTTATCACAACTACGGAGTGACGTCACTATTGAGCCAATCAACCCGATACCAGTTAAAAGTCCAGAGAAGGTCGAACCTTCCTATTTCGATGACGATTCCCTGCCAGGCACACCCTCCACCCCAAAAACGCCCGAAATGATCTCCCATAGTCCGCCCATGGTTAAGGAGAAACGGAAAAGAAAAGACAGCCGAAGGCCAAGGAAGGTATTTTTTTTTATATTTTTGTTTAATTTTATTTGCCACATCCTGTTTAGGTTGCGAAACATCAAAGTCCTCATCGATTGGATAATGACGTCATTGATATTGATATGGAGCGTCCCAAAACACCTGAGGCCCAAGGTTTGACAAACTTGTCCATTCCTTCAATAGCGCAAATTGCCCAACATCCACCATCTCTACAGACGTTCCCATTTATACCAAATTTTGGAGGTAGGCAAAAAGATTGTCAACTGATTTTGGACAACAACATTAATTTTCGAACGGCCTTACTAGTGTTAGAATACTATAATTTAACCAATAACAACACGTATTACCTATTGTACTTCTCTTCACACGTTATGGTAAAAACCCGTCAGCGTATATTTGTTTTATTTTGCATGTAATTTTGTCGACCGTGGATGTGCAACAGAGAAGGCGTTTGATGTGCTTGTATCTATTACCTTATCATAGAAGACGTCAAAAAAGTGTTATGTTCTATAGAATGCGTCTATTTTCCTCAAAAATATTGTCAATGATATATGTCATTTTTGAAGTATAGCCAGTATCAAGAGCGAACTGATTGTTTCCGATTTGCAATCCGGAAGACAGAAATAAACCGAAACATGTGAACATTGACTGCAACTGTACATGGGGACGACAACCGTTTGGTTATAGTGAACATCCGGCGGTGCAGCTGTTCACCAGAGAGTAAATCGTTCCGTTTAGACGTAGCCAATACTTCAGTCGAGTGGTTGAGTAATTTACTACAATTTAGTAATATAGTCGTCTAATCACTTTACTTTAATTTATTACAATTTAGTGTCACTCATGAAGTCGAGTCAGTGGCATCAGTAAGTAAGGTACGATCCTATCTTATTTTCTCTGACCAGTAGCCTTCCGCCACAATTTTTTTTTTTTACTTAGAACTCGACCTGTCTGAGCACGTCCAATTTTTTAAATTGATTTAGTACATTAACAAAGTGGAAATCCATTGACCACCGGAACTAAATTTATAGTGTCTCGAGTTTAAACGGCTCGACTCAACGTGCCCAACTACTAAATTACTAGACTGTATGAAGCGTACTGTCACTCGACTAGCTGCATCTAAACCGCGCGATAGAATGAGTCTATTCTCGATCAAGACTTGTCATTATCATGAAAGTATTTCCACTACTTTTGCCTTCTTGGACTGTACTAACAGTACTAATATTAATTTTGTTTTCGAATTGCACACCGGGAGACTGAAATAAACCTAAACTGCAACCGTCCGGTTGTAGTGGGCAACGGCAGCTGTTCACCTTGCCGGACAGTGAATGGCTTTTTTCCTAAATATTTTACTATAAATATGTTAACATGCACGACCGGCGAAAAATCGTAAGGGTGTAAAGGTTCCAACTCTATTTTATTACCAGTCCGGCCTTGTGCGGGGCCACGCCCAAAAACCGTAACGTAAGAGTCCTAACTCTGTTTTACAACCGTAACGTGTGTAAGGACTGCAAACCCGGCCCTGTGCATGGTCACGCTTAAAAACTATGACGTGTGTAAAGGCCCCAAGTTTGTCTAACACGATGTTAAACTGGTACAAAATTTAGCCAATTTTATAATATTTCTGTATGACACGTGCAGAAAGTGCGTCAAATTCAGCGCAGAAACCAAAATTTCGTTTAACACTTACTGGTATGTGTTGCGCTTGCGCTTTGTATTTTATTTGATTTTGTAGGTAGTTTGTACATATTTAACATTGTCATACAGACTTATTTGACACTTACTTGATTTTATGTTGAAATTAGGTCAAGATTCACGTAAAAGGGAAACTGTTGTTTACCGTTTACAGTCTATTCACAACCAATTCAGCCCCAGCACACTACGTTGGTCAATTGCACTGGTAATTGTACTGACAATTGCCATTTTTTACAATATACAGTCTTAAGATTTCTAGTAGCGCCATCCAGTTGTGGCAGATGTAAACGATGCAAAGTTGAAATGTAGAGCGCTATAAATCTTCTTTGTTATAATTATTGAAGTTATAGTTGTAGTTTATTCATCATTGTTTCAAATATGTTGAAAACTTGTAGTAAAACTGCCGAGTTTTTCAAACGAAGTGGCCGTTGAGAAAATTTAAACATTAGACCACTGCGCATGTGCAATTCTGCAATAAAATCGCACTTTGAGAGGGAATTTTACTATTTGCGTCCATGTAAGTCGAAATTACTGATGTTGTAAAGAATACATGGCGCAAGGTTAGTACAGAATTTGACCAACGAAATGTGCTGGAGCTGAATTGGTTGTAAATAGACTTTTACTTGCAACCATGTGCTGCGTATGCGCATTACATTTTATTTGACTGCGCAGGTAGTTTAAAATAAAAATTGGAAATTTAACAATAAAATCAATTTTTATTGTGTTAGGAATCTGGCCCACTTTTTGGATGAAACTATGAACGCGTTTGGAATTTTTACAAAATTCAGTGTCTTCAGACTTGAAACAGAACTGCGTTACAAAAATTTGAAACATTAGAATTCGAATTAAAAACATTTGGTATGGATCTCTCGCTTTTACTTAAGGCTACGGTTTAGTCTATTTACGTTCTCTCTCCCGCACACTAGGCGTTATAGGAAATACAATTTATTGTCATTTTATATTACTTCAAAACTATCGTAAATCTTCAAGATTTTTTTGTTGTAAGGACATGAAAGTCACTAATAATGTTTCGGATCTATGTGCTTTTTATATTGACCTTGGATGCTAGCGCCTTAGAAACAAATGAAGTAGAGATAAATTTTGGTTTTAATTTTAGGGCAAATTTAGTCGACGGTATTTTTAAAATTACTTGACTGGTCGAGTTGAAATTTGTCCGGAGCTGCTAGTGAAAAAATCCAAGTAGCTTGCTGTATTTTTCGTGTGAGGTGCATCACAGAATGCATTGTGGTGCGTATAACGCCCGATGCATGCGACAGAGAAGGCAACTTTGATTAAACCGCATCCGTTGTAAATTTGTGACGATTAGGGAAGTTGACCTGTTTGTTGTCCAAAACAAGTTGCAATATTTAATTTAAGAACAAATTTTGAATTGTTTTAAAATATTGTTTTTAATTTTTAAGGACCTGGATTGATACCAACCCACTTACCCAACAGTCCCATGTTTTCGCCTTTAGCTTTTCCGCCAATGAATCTTTCCCATTTTGGTCAAAAACCTTACATGCCGGCAATGAACCAAGCCTTTCCAATGGCATCAAATTCAAATTTTGTTCAAAACCCACTTTCAATATCAAAAATTGACGAACAATTGAATAAAGTCGATAAACTTCGTGAGAAACTCTCTCCTAACGTTGTGGATCCAGAGATTGCTCCTTCGTTGAAATCCGATAAGAAAAATAAAGAACACAAAAAAGACAAGAAAGATAAACTAAAAAAACGCAACAAGAAAGATAAAATCAAGAACAAGGCTGAAAAGAAGAAACTAAAAGAAGAGAAAAAGGAGAAAATCAAAAAAGAAAAGAAGGAAAAACGAAAAGACAAAGAGGTAATGTAACTTAAACACATTTAAAAAAAATAATAGTTTTTCTACAGCAGCAGCAACTACAACAAGTGAAAGAGCTAGAAACTACGCCAAACGTTAAAATTACATTAAAAATTAAATCTCCGTCTCCTCGTCCTGAAACCCCAGAAACTCGAAAATTGTAGGTATTTCAACAAATTAACAACAGCGACTTAATTCAAATTGCAGGAACATAAAACCGATCGTTAAAAAAGATGAAGAGGAATCAGTTGTGGAACCGGAAGAAATAAAGCGGGAAACGTCACCAGGTTTGGCTAAAATTTCGGCTTTAGTTTGTGGTCCGCCCAAACCTAAGATCGTAATTCCGCCCGTAATCCCTGCACCAGGTTAGTGTTGTAATTCGTTGTGAATTAACTGATTTAAAGGCGTTTTTTACCTTAAATTACTATAATTTAATTAGCGCCAATAGCGCTTTTGATTGTAGGAATTTTAATGAAACGGCCTCCTATTTGTTTTCCGTTTCAGTATGAGACCTTTAATTCAATCAAATAACTATTTAAGAGATTTGTTGTTGTTGGCACAATTGTTAGTGAAGTAGCTACCACTAAGCATGGTATTAGATTGTTTAGTTGTTGTGTTGTAGTTATTTTACACTTTTAAACTTTTTAACTTACTGATGTTTCTCCTCACTATTTTTTTTTTGCTCTGCAGCTTTCAATGACAGTTTTCCTAGTTCCTCTTCTGATACTTTTATAAATCAAAAGAAGAAAACCATGTTTAAACCCATCCCTAAAATACGAACGAAAGAAATTAGAAGAGAACCTGTTGAAGCACCAGTAATACCACCAGTTCCTCCATCTAGATACATAGTAAGTAGTCGCTAAAATTGGGGGAGGATTGAAGAAAAAGCTGGAATTAAAAGGATTCAAATCTGACCTTCTCATAATCATTCCCGCTCCAATCCTTTAGTTGTCATTATTTTTATCATGCACTGTATAGGATGCTTTTTTAATTTTCACGATTTCTTTTTACTAACTGTCATTTCACTTTTACGAATGTCATGCTTGGTGGTTCTTGCAGTTCGTAGGAGTTGGTAGCTCTTTAATTTGAAAATTTCTGCATGAAATTTGGTGTTTTTGAGAACGTGCGAATGCTTTTCTTACAAATTTGATCAATTGTTAAGGCGTAAGTTTCTGAACAGCTGAAGAAACGGTTCACGAAGAGAACCCAATTACAACTGCTCCTAGAACTGGTCCTGGACCAGGTAGACCACGAATTCATCCCATCAAACCAAAACCTTCTAAGCCTAAAAAACGGCGAACGCCTATCAAGAAAGTAAGTTGAGTGTGGCTTCAAACATGGTGAAATTTCTTTTCCCTTAAGAATTTCGCCACGTTTTTTTAAGTTTTATGTGGAATTGGTGGTGGTTTGAATTGTTTGGGTGAATGTTAATTGATTAGGTTTATTGCGGACACAACGCATACATTTTCTTCATCATCCGTTTCTCATCATCAAACGGTCAGATTTGAAAAAACAATTCTTGGTGACTCTTTCAAACTTCTTTACTCTGGCCAATTTAAGCTTTTCTAAATCTTAAAACTGGTACACTTTTAATGACTTAACCCCGTTTTTTTCTTAACACTTTTTCAAAAAGGACGCTGAAGGCAATGAAGTTTGGATATGTCCAGCTTGCGGCAAACAGGATGACGGAAGTCCTATGATTGGTTGTGACGATTGCGATGCCTGGTACCATTGGTAATTACAAAAAATTATTTTAGTTCTTATTAATAATTGCAAATTTTAGGGTATGTGTTGGAATACAAGTACCTCCTCATGACAATGTGAATTGGTACTGTAGACACTGCTTATTAAAGAAAAATGAAGATCTGCAAAGTGACAAGCAAAAAAAGAAACGTAAGAAGCGCGAGAAAAAAGAACATTAAAGCCCCAAATCCAAGTTTCATTATACAAGAAGTTATTTATACAAAATAAGACTGTTAATAGAAAACACATTGTAATAAGTTCTAAATTTAATTCGGCAATATTACGTTATACATTAATTAGTAACTTTGAGAAATAAAGTTGTTCTTATTTAAATCCAATACTCGTGAGTTTCTTAATTTTCTTCCTTGCATCATAAATATCGTTTTGGCAACCCTCCACTTGAAGTTTAATTCGAGTTTCCAAATTGTTATTACGTTTTTTTAGTTGCGCCACAATTGATTTCAACCTTATCAATTCTTCCTAAAAATGCAAAATTATTTTCAAAAAAATTACTAGCAAATACTAACTGAAATTGTTGCTAATTTTTGGTCAAACTCCTGTTTGTTTTTGCTGATAATTGTGTAGAGTTTGCTATTGTGTTTACGTAATTTTATAATAAGATTGTGTTGGTTTTCAATTTCTTTCTTGCTCTTGTCTATGGTTTGTCTGTAACGCAGTTGCAATTCATCATCGACCTGTTCCAGGACATCCTTTAACATATTGTTACGATAATGTTGATTTTTTACTGAAAAATCTGCAATTTTTTTTGCGAAGTGGACTTTTAATCGATTGGCCTTGTCTAATTCGTCAAAAACTGCTTCTCGGTAATAGTCGGCCCTAAACAATAAGAAAAAAAATTATCTGGTATCTAGCTACCAGGTAATAGCCAATCAAATTTGAGACGCATTTGATTTTTTGATAACAAAAATATTTTTTTTAATTTGTCTGTTGACCAGGATTATTAAAAATTGAAATATTAGTTCAAATTTGTCCAGTGTAGTTCCTAAAAATTTACTTTTTATCACTGAATAAGTCTTTTCCTCGTGGAAACGAAGAGTTTTGTAAACTAGTAAAAACCTTTAAATTACTTAATTGAAAAAAACCTTACAAGCCCCTCAAGTACGAAACATGTTCTGCGTAATTCTTTTCGCGTTCTTCCATCTTTTCTTGAAAGGATTCCTTTTCGTTGGTGAATGCAGCCATAAAATTGCTAATTTCCTGAATTTTTTCGCGTAATCGTTTCTCCAACAACTGAACCTCATTGTGGCCATTTATCCAAATATCCTAAAAATACAAAGTTTATTACAAATCTACTTGTTTAATACAAAACAAACATTGTTGCTACAATTTTTGGCAGTGTCAACCAAAAAATTTGATATGTAAGTACTTCGTTTTTCCAGTAATTTCTTTTTAAGAATCAAAATTAGTTCCTGTTGTTCCATCACTGTTTTGTGCAAAATTATATTGTTTGCGCTTAATTCTTTGTACCTAATCAACAAAAATGTTATGGGAGAAAAACTGTTATTGTTTACTTACCAATTTATTCTGTCTTCCTCCATTACTTGCAATACACTGCAATTTTCACATTGAATAGACATGGTTTTTAGTATTTACCAAAATAAATAATTCAAACAATCAGAAATTTTAAATTCAAAAATTATTGTTTACAAATAAAATGTGAGGTTAGGTTGGGGACGCCCTCTTCTGGAAATCAATTGACTCGACCAATGTAGCGGCAAAATTCAAATTCTTTAAATGGCTCGCTAACACTCGTACAATAGTTACAAAACTGTCTGCACGGTTTAAAATATTGACAGGGTTGAACCACAAGCAAATTTAATTTTTCTTCACGTATGGCGAGTACTAGAAATGGGGAGCTTCGTTACGCAAGAAAAGTTTGTGTTTGAAACACATAACCACTGTGAAACAAATTATATTTCAACACTATTGAATAATTTCGATATTACATAAAAATACTGTTTTAATTTTCTAGCGATATTGTTACATTAAAATATGTAGTTCCCAAGTTTCACCAAGACAATTGGTCAATCTTGAATATTATTTGGTTACATAGGCCTACTTTTCAAAGTACACTTAGTTACAGAATAAAGTTGTCTATTTCGGTTTAAACCTCTGAATTTGTTTTCTGGGTGTGGCTTGCCTTTGACGGGCAAGAAACGATTGACCTTGCCCCGCGCTAAGAACCGCCAACCTCTCATCGATAGCTTCCCTATGACATGTCATCCCCAATTTATAAAAAGCTGTAGCCATCAATCTTTCCTCAATTTCTTTCATATGAGGCGCTTGATGCATCGACGAATCGATTCCTCCATTACTTTTTAATTCCAAATGTTGAGCAACTTCACGTGCTTTCTCCAAATTTCTAGCATATTTCCCTTGAACAACCTGCAATTCATTTTCTTTACTAACAAGAGTCTCTTGAAGGCTAGCAATTTTTTGTTTAAATTCTCTAATTAACCCTTCACTATGTTGAGGATCATCGTGTTTTCGTAATTCCTCCAATTGCGCTTCTAATTTCAAATTGTCTTGGTAGAGAGAACTTTTTTGTTGTTGGAGTTTATCGATTCGCGATAAAGCGCTACCAAGGAGAGCCTGATTAGCTTCATGTTCTTGGATTGAAGTGCGTAAAGATTTATTTTCTTTTTCTAAATGACGAAAACGTTCTTTCATTTCAGTTGGAGTTAATTCTTCGGACATTGCAGCTCCTGATGCGCGTTTTGGTTGATGACCTAATTTTAATTCTTCATTTTCTTCACGTAACGTGTCTCGTTCTTGGACTATTCGTTCTCTTTCTCCTTGAAGCGCAGCGAGTTTACATTCTAACTTTTCGCAATTGAATTGGGCTCTGTCGGCACGTTGGGTTTCTTCGTCAAGTTTTTGCTCAATTTCCATTAACTGTTTCTTATATGTTTCACATTGGTTTTTCAAACTGGTTGTTTTCGATAACTCCTCTTCATACTCCAAATTTTTTTGCAAATATTCCACGTTTTTTTCCTCCAATTTTTGTAGATTTTTCTTGATATCAGTGTACTTCTCCAATTTTTTTTTATATGACGTCAAAGTAGTTTCTAACGTTTGAACTTTAGCCGCACTTTCGGTTAGAGCGTCTATTTCATCTTTCAAGTGAGCAGCGTCATTAGCTGCCAATTGCAGTTCAGCAATTTTTTCTTGGCTGGCTTTAAGTTGTTTCTGTTGCTCGTCGATTTTAGCTTTAAAATCATCCCGTATTACTTCCGCCTTAAACAAATCTTCTTTCAAATCCTCTACCTGCTTACGTAAATCAGCATTCCTGTTCTTTTTGTCCTTAATCCATTGGTTTTCGGCCGCTAAAGTTTGAGTTTCGTGGACCAAACTTTGGATTTGCAGCTCCAATTGGTTACACTGTTGGGCAAGAGTTTCTTTAGCATCATTGGCCGCCTGTAGTTCTGCTGCTAATCGAGAAACCCTCGCATCGCTATCTAATATGTCCAAAAGACTAAATCCGGATCGGCCCCTGGTTACTTCTTCTAATTGCTGTATAGCTTGCATAATATTGCGTTGCACCGCTTCTTCCATTTTCGTAATGTTTGTTATGTATTCCTTTTTCTTTTCGCAATTGATTGCACAACCTGCAAGAATTCAATAAAAACTTTGTCAAACTAAATACGAAAAAACTGACCCAAAATTAACCGCAGCAGTTTTGCCAGTTGAACTGTGTTATTGTTGGCTCCAATTTCGGTAACTTCAGGAGTTCCCGTTTCTAGTAATTGCAACGTAAGGATATCTTGATAGTATTCGATGAGAGCTTCGACGATTTTCCTCAAATTACTCACTCTTAAGCGCCAGTTTGAACTGGTGTCTTTTATGATTTTTGGCTCCAATTTCATGAAGTATTCTGGAGCTATTTGGATTAAAGCTTCTAACATTGCGACACCATCGCAAATTTCGTCAACATTCTTTGCTCGGCTGTGGACGATACTTTGGAGCCACTTCACTAGGCTGTCGCACATTTCACTACTAGGATCCATTTTTAAATGGTTCAAATAAAACACGTTCACGTAATAAATTCAATTATTGGACTAGATTAATTGCAATTTGTAAATAGAAAAGCAAAATTGACATATTTTACATTTTGCTTATCGCTGTCAATGTCGTAGTTGTCAAGTTGTTGTCAATTCGAGATTAGAGAGAATAAGAGGACACGTCACAGCCCTTTACGTCATCGCTGGATGCAGAAAACAAAGATAGCAAACGCAGCCCAAACAAGTGCGAGCGAGATAACGCTATAAATAAAAATGCTGCTATCCTTCACTTGCGCAATACTACGCCCTCTGATATCCAAGTCACCAGTGGCGTAGCCCAAGGGAGCGCCCAATCTTCAGTAACGTAAAACTGAAATAATCCAAAATTAATTTCAACTTTTTTGTTAACTTCCATTTAGTGACGTATTATAGCAAAGGCTTAAAAATTATTCGTTTTCTGCAAAAAGTTTAAAAAAAACGCAAAGTTTTTCATTTAACTTGCTTTGCTATTAGTTAAATTCGGACATGGCATTGGTAGAAGCAAAATGATATTTTCAACTATTTATTTGTTCCAAGTGCTTACTCGCTAGGGTTTCTCAAATTACGTCTAAATAGAATTTAGCAAAAAGAATAAATTTGACAAAAAGGTAAATAGCGCAAGCGTACAACTTCTAAGTTACATCAAATGTAATTACATTATTTGAATCGACTCTCAAAGACGTTTCGAAAAGGACAGAACAACAGTTCGGATGTTGTAAGTAAGAAATCTCAATTTCTTACCATTTGAAACGGACAACTTCAACATGTAATATTTTGTAATGTTTAAAGTAAAATTTGAAGATTGGGTTTAAATATCTTTAACCCATGTATTTAGTCATTACGAAGTTTTAATTTTAACATAAATTGATTGCTCAGATGGAAATTAATCAAATTGAGGCAACAAAATGGACATTTTCTGATGTAACTTACTTTGCCTATTGTGTTTTCAGACTTGGTTTGTTGATTTTTAGCACAAATTTGCAGTATTTTAAAAAAGAGTAAAAATACAAGTTTTTGCAAAATTCAAGCTACGACAGTTTCAAAATAATTGATTATAGACTAAAAATCAATGTTGCAAAAAAAATAAAGATTTAATAAGGTTTTTTGTATTTTTTATTATTATATTTTCCAAACAAGTTTTGAGCACCCCGTTGAAATATTAGTAAAAGAAGGAAAAAGTTGCATTTAGTTATGATCAAGTTATGTTGACTTATTAGACAAACTAAAGAACAAAGTAACAAATTTTAATTCTTCAAGATAATTTAAACAAAATTACGAAAGTATATTTGCTTATTTATGTTAATAACACGAATAGATAGTAGCATTGTATATGGATTAATCATACAACGATAGTAGGGAGTTCAAAGTTTTCGTGAGCGGCGCCACTGGAATGCAACAACTTACAAATAAAGTTTCAAATTTCAAATTCCACTATTATAGTTATAATTTTGTTAATTACTTTACTTATTGCATCTACTTATTTGCGGCGGTTGCTAGTTTAATATAATAATTAAAAGAGGTGTAGAGAAATATAAATACGCAACAATTCGGCTTCAAAATCGCGTGCTTTTATGATAACTTGGCAACACTGCTAGAAAGTTCTCCACTATAATATTGCATTTGGGGTTTGTTGCGTTTTACTGAAAATAATTTGTTTAACTTTAATTGATTTGAAGTTGTTGGTTTTGGCAATTTCTTGTATTTATCAAGAAATTGCGGCCTGATGAACGGTAAGGAGTTGGTGCGTTATCAAGTAATACATAACCTTTGCGGAATTAACAAAATTGTCGTATAAAGTAATTCGTCTTATTTAGGGTTGGATCGAAAGTGATTTTACTGGGGGGTTGTTGATATTTTTGTGAAATTTGGTCGTATTTTGTTTTATTCGAAGAAATTTTCAATCGGTTTGAATTTCCCGCAAATTTTTATGTGGGGGCGCTGTTGTCGATTGCGGTTGCCGTTTGCTGGTCGCGTTGTTGAAAGTTTGACAGCACCTGATATTGTGTTGTTGCGGTGATAATTCCAGAATTTTGTCGAAAATTTATTATGGTTTCACCTCCAACTGTGGTCAATACGTTTTGAAAATAATTAATTTTATTGTAAAAACTTGGTGATGTTTTTCTATGTCAAGGCACGTTAAAAACACTGAGGACTCAAGTCCTGTGAGGAGGTTGGAACAGCCCCAAAACCCCAATAAGAAGAGAAAATTAGAAGTTGAAATTGATGAAAACATGAGTGACAATTCCCCCGACCGAAATAGGAGAGCTAATTTTTCCAACGTGCCTCCAAATGGAGTTAACCGGAATTTGAACATCCTCACAGTCAAACCGACAACTGCTAAGAAAATCGTCATAAAGAACCTCAAGAGTTAGTAGTTGACTACCACTTTTGACCGCAATTATTATCTTTCATTTGCAGGTGAACCTAAACTCCCCGAGGATTACCATGAAACAACTTGCGAAAAATTGAGTAGTGCCGTAATTGCCATCCAGCAGTCCAAACCAAATCAATATTCGCTTGAAGAACTCTACCAAGCTGTGGAGAACATGTGCAACCACAAGATGTCGCAAACTCTTTACACGCGTCTTTTTCAGCTAACGGATGCTCACATTAGCAATAACATTGAAAAATTTATAACTGAGCCCATGGATCGGTTTTTATTTCTAAAAAGAATGAACGATACTTGGCAATCACATTGCAACCAAATGATAATGATTCGGAGTATCTTTCTTTATCTAGACCGCACTTATGTTCTTCAAAACCCCAACATTTCCTCAATTTGGGACATGGGTTTAGAGTCGTTTCGCAAATATTTCATTTACCACACTCTTGTGCAAACTCGAGTAGTTGAAGGTCTTTTGATGCTAATTGAAAAAGAGAGACAAGGCGATAAAGTAGACCGAATTTTGCTTAAATCCCTCTTGCGAATGCTAACTGATCTACAAATTTACAACAAAGCTTTTGAACAAAAATTCTTGCAATCCACTGAACGTTTGTACGCCGCTGAAGGTCAGAAGTTGATGCAAGAACTTGAAGTGCCTGAATTTTTGGCTCATGTAGACAAAAGAATTCACGAGGAGAACGATAGGGTTATTCACTATTTAGATTCTAGTACAAAATACCAATTAATTCATAGCGTTGAAAAACAGTTACTCAGCGAACACGTTACTAATATTTTACAAAAAGGTCTTGATGGATTATTGGAAGAAAACCGTATTCATGACTTGTCTCTGCTTTACCAGTTGTTTAGTAGGGTTAAAAATGGATTAACGGAACTCTGCGTTGCTTTTAATGCTTTCATTAAAAAGAGGGGACGCACTATTGTTATTGATCCAGAAAAGGATAAGACGATGGTGCAAGAATTGCTTGATTTTAAGGATGCTATGGATAATATCGTAGCGAATTGCTTCAAAAGAAACGAAAAATTCGGAAATTCACTCAAGGAGGCTTTCGAGCATTTCATCAACCAGAGAACCAACAAACCAGCTGAACTTATAGGTAAGTCTGCACTATTAAAAAAATTAATTTTGCTACACTTGCGCAGTAGTTGAAAGTGACTTATCTTATTGCGCATGCTCAATTGGTCTAATTTTGAAACATTTATTTGGTTTAATTTATAGCTAAATTTGTGGATTCGAAACTTCGCGCCGGTAATAAGGAGGCAACTGAGGAGGAGTTGGAACGTTTGTTGGATAAAATTATGGTGTTGTTCCGTTTTATTCACGGAAAAGACGTATTTGAGGCTTTCTACAAGAAAGATTTGGCTAAAAGACTGTTGGTAGGAAAATCAGCAAGTGTCGATGCTGAAAAAAGTATGTTGAGTAAGCTGAAGCAAGAATGTGGAGGCGGTTTTACGTCAAAACTCGAAGGAATGTTTAAAGATATGGAATTGAGTAAAGACATAAATGTGACTTTCAAACAACACCTTAATGTTAACACTCCTAAATTAATGTCGTTGGATATGCACGTTAATATTTTAACGATGGGTTATTGGCCAACTTATGTACCAATGGACGTTACTATCCCTGATCAAATGGTCAAGTTTCAAGATGTATTTAAAGAGTTTTATTTGAGCAAACACAGTGGTAGAAAACTGCAATGGCAGCCAACTTTAGGGTTTTGCGTTCTACGTGCTCGGTTTAAAGCGGGACCAAAGGAATTAGTTGTTTCGTTGTTCCAAACTCTTGTAATTTTGCTTTTTAACAAATACGATGAACTTTCTTTTGAGTATATTAAAGCAGCTACTAATATAGAAGATGGGGAATTGAGAAGAACTTTGCAATCTTTGGCTTGCGGCAAAGCAAGAGTTCTCAATAAAGTACCAAAAGGTCGAGAAATTGAAGATACTGATAAATTTAAATTTAATAACGACTTTGTAAATCAATTATTCCGTATTAAAATTAACCAAATACAAATGAAGGAAACCGTAAGTTTTTTTAATTTTTCATTAGTTGTGGTTAATTTTTTAATTTTTTTTTAACAGACTGAAGAACAAAAAGCAACTGAAGAACGCGTTTTTCAAGATAGACAATATCAAATTGATGCTGCAATTGTTAGAATTATGAAGATGCGGAAAACTTTAAGCCATAACTTGCTCATTAGTGAACTTTTAGGCCAACTTAAGTTTCCAGTTAAGGTTTGTTGTTATTTTTTTTTAAACAAGCAACTAATTATTTGTTTTAGCCTTCTGATTTGAAGAAGCGTATTGAGTCGCTCATCGATCGAGACTACATGGAGCGTGATAAAGATAATTCCAATCAATACAACTATGTGGCTTAAGTTTATGGTTATTCACGTTAATATGTGTACTTTTATGATTTTCATGTTCGACACAATGAATTTACTTCAGTTCTAGTCCAGACCAGACCTGGCTTTCCTCAATTGTAAATACGATACGCAATTTTTTTATTTGTCAATATTTAACAGCTCATTTAATTTAATTAACGAATTTCATGCTTCAGGATATTGTAAATAACTTTTCAATTTTCTGCGATTTCCAACTGTACAGATTTGGGAGGTAACTCGAAATCTTTTCAGCCTGGTCTATGACTGTTTTTTGGTTTCCAAAATAAGATATTAGAGTTGACCTATATTTGAAATACTTGTATATATATTTTGGTTTTACAACGGTTTTTCATTAAATGTGTAAATAAAAATTTGAAATTTTTATGGAATTCTAAAAGCTGTATTGGAATTGCTTTATATTCTTCTTCACTGATCTACAGTTTATTTTCTTTCACAATTTAAATAAACAGTTTATGATTTTGAAGTTGCTTTTTTCATTACCTTTGGGACAATTCCGTGAATCAAATTTTAATAGCAGTAAGTTGCACCGAAATTTTGAATAATCCCGCCTCGAAGCGGCACAATCTGACAACACTGCGGTCCGTCATCCGTCAGTTCTGGGTGTCAAAATGGTATTTAGAGGTTAATTTAAATGAAAACTTGATATTAGTACAACATAGATGCAAATTATCAACGAATATAGAAATAGCACTGTAAACGCTTTTTTGAGAGTTATAAACTCAAAAAATGGCCCACAGTATCACTTTCCGATATGTGCACGCCCATAACGCCATTGACATCCCCCTAGATATTCCTTTCGAAGGCTCAGTGGAGGAACTGGCTCACGTTTCAATTCTAAAAAACAATTTGCCTTTATTCACCGAAAGAGGTGACAGCAACTTTGCAAATATCCCGAAATTAATTCTGTTTTCCAGACTTAATCACACAGTTGTTAATGTTTATAAAGGTAAACTGCTCATATTACCACAACTTGCAAACTGATGACCTTATTAATAGAGCCAAGAATAACCAAATAAATATCGAAGACATCACGAAAGAATGGGAGAAATTAATGAAAGAAGTACTGCCTTTTATTTTTATAATTTTTATTTGCCGAAATCTTGTAGGAAATGGCTGAGTATGGCGAAAGACGTTGCGCCTCAGACGAGGAATTATTTGCGACTGCTTACCACAAAATGGTGCATTCCCCAGCTTTAGAAACAATACTGCAAGTTGAACATATGTATTCAAAAACCGTTCGACAAAAAACCGAAGAGAAACACATTTGCATCCAGAAGTTATCCCAAAAGTTGTATTTAACCCAATGAAATTTTTGATAAATCTCGATAATTTTTTAGGCAAACTGAAGAAATGAATCGCGCTGTCGACCGATTGGAGCAAGATATGACAGAATTTAAAATCAATGAATTAGTTGCGAAACATTATGAAGCTCATTCGCTTCTTAAAGTGAAATTAACTAGTGAATTAGATACGATAAAAGAAGCGCAAAGACGGGCATACCGGGAATGGTTGATGCAAATGTTAGAACAAAATCAAGCCACCAACTCGCTACCAACTCCAAGGTTTTATCAAATTTTATAACAATTTCTTATTATTATATATTTTTTTAAGTTCTCCTGTTAATCCAGTAGCACCAGACCCAATACGGTATTTTAGCAACGAAAAAAGGTGCGAAGTAGCCCCAATACTTGAGGAAAGTTTCACAATTCATTTAGGGTCACAACTCAAGCAAATGCACAACATTCGAATCTTGTCAGCCAACGTTATGGAACTTTGTGCTGTCGAAGATAATGAACAGTCGTAAGTTGAGAGCAAGAAGCTTCTTAAATCAAACTGGTATTTCAATTGAATCAAGGAATTCGTTTTTGTAATTACTAACAAGTATTTAATACTTGATGACGTCACAATGTTCTGATACAAAGCGTATTTAATATTTGTATCATCCTCTAATGAGGTCACACTTAGTGTTCTCATTATAAAACATTTTAAACCTATTTAATACTTGTCTCACCTTCTATTTAATGACGTCATACCTAATGTTCTCATAAAACATTTAAATACGTGTTTAATACTTGTATCACCAATTGAATGGCGGCACACTCAGTGTTACATATATAAAACTTATTTTAATACTTGTGTTACTGTCTGTGTATTGACGTCATACCTAGTGTTCTCATAAAATTTTCTAATATTTGTGTCACCTCTTTAATGACGTCATACTTAGTGTTTTCATATAAAACTAATATTTATACGTGTTTAATACCTGTACCACATATTTAATGACGTCATACTTAATGTTCTCATATAAAACATTTTTAAACGGATTTAATATCTACCACATATTTAATGACGTCATACTTAGTGTTCTCATATAAAACATTTTTAAACGGATTTAATACCTGTGCCACATCTTTAATGACGTTACACTTGGTGTTCTCATATAAAACATATTTTAGTACGTGTTTAATACTTGTCTAATATTCTGTGTAATGACGTCATACCTAGTGTTCTTATATGAAATGCATTTTAATACGTATTTAGTACTTGCATCACCCTCTAATGACGTCATCTCTAGTTTTTTTTATATAAAGCGTATTTTAATTTGTGTTTAATATTTGTATCACTAATTTAATGACGTCACATCTAGTGTTCTTATATGAAACATTCTAATACGTGTTTAATACTTGTTTCATCTATTTAATGACGTCACACCTAATGTTCTCATATAAAACATCTTAAAACGTATTTAATACTTGTATTATCTTCTGCTTATTGACGTCATACCGGGTATTCTGATTTAAAATGAAAAAATAATTTTTAAATATCAAAAATGTTTTTAGTTCCGAGCCTAAACCGCAGTTGCTCCAGACTGCTTTGGCTCTGTACTCGAATGATTTGTCGGGCCTGGTTTTAATGACCGACAACAAAATCGGTTCCAGATTGACGCAAGGTACTCGTTTTGAATGGTGTTTCGTTTAATTTTTTTGTTAGATTTTCAGGAGGTGTGTCAAAGAACCACTGAGTTCCATTTTCCTCACATTGATGATCAGTTGGATAAAATTTCAAGTACTGCACATCAATATTTTAAATCACAAACAAAAGTTAATAGTGGAAGGAATGTTAATAGCGAATTGTTACAAGCTGGTGATTTTTATATGACTCGACATTCTAATTTGGCTCAAGTTCATGTGATTTTTCATATGGTTTCTGATGATAGTTTGAGGGGTAGCGATATTAATAGTCGACACCCGGTTGTTCTTGGGTTAAGAAATATTCTAAAAACTGCGTGTTCCAACGATATTACTTCATTGACAATCCCGTTATTACTTCAATATGAGATGACTGAAGTAAGGGTTGGAAATAGTTTTTAAATTTAATCATTTGACGATTTACAGGAAATGACTATATCGTGGTGCGAAAAGAGAGCTGAATTAGTTTTCAAATGTGTTAAAGGATTCATGATTGAAATGGCTTCTTGGGGCGGGTCTGACCTGAAAAATTTGCAATTCATGCTACCTCAGGTGAGAAACAACGTTAAGCGTTGCGTTTTACCAAAGTTGTAAAAACAAAGCAACTGAAGTTGAACCTAACAAGAACCTCCACTACCTTAGTTAAAGCATTTTTATTCTTTCAGGGAATTTCCAGTCAAGTTTTCCAAAGTCTCACGGAAATGTTGCCAAGAATATTCAAAGTCTCAAATCCCAAAATTCTAAAATAGCCTTTATATTGTGATACGAATATAGCTTTAATTAATATATCTTTGAATTTTCATTAAACTTAGAAAAATCGATTGCGTATTTATTAACTATCCAGTAATTTTCTTCGAAGTATTTTCGATTCGTTCGATTTGCGTTATGTTACGCCACTGGTCGCGGTTTTCTCCTGGGGGTAGGAATTGTAAAACACAGATGGCTCTAATAACGCGGAATTAGTTTTCGTGGGTTGTATTTGTTTACGCTGCGAGATGGCGCTGTAGGCGCCATGTTTCAACAGCGGCATTCTATTTTGAGTCGAGATGCATGCTTGTGTATTCAAATAGACAGTGTAAACCTCGTTTTGTTCGTGGTAACGTTTTGGACAATACGTAACTCGCGTTTACCGGTTTTTTTGAAACATTCAGAAGTGCCATGAATAATTTAATTATTCTCGCGTTTATTGGATAATAACCGCAAATTCCGATCCCGTAACTAACGAATCGAAGGTGCATTTGTGATTGTATGTGAAAGTAGTTATTTTTATGTGGAGACGTTTTTAGAATTTCTTGTTTGTTTGATTGCACACCCGGTATTTGCAATAATGGATGAGAACGAACAGGAATTGAAATCACCGATCAAACGGCTCGGCTCTACAAGAAAACTTCTGGTGTTCAACAGTGAGTAGTTTGTCGGTTTTAGATGAGCAAAATCACCATTTTGCAGTAACACCTGAACTATTTTGTTGTTGTTTATATTAACGCACGTTTGTTGGGGACGAGGCAGTTGGGATTTTCGAATTTAAGAAGTCGATAGCGTTTAATTTTACGTAAAAGCGGTTTATTCAAGGACAGTTGGTCGTTGTTACAGCGATACTTTTAACCTTTTGTTACCACTGATTTTAACGATTTAAAATTTGCAAAATTTTGACGAAACGTCATTGAGGATGTTGATAAGTCACCACCGATTTTATCGACTGAATTTAATTAAAATTAAAACCGGTATAATTACATTACAACATTAATATCTAGAACCTCTCCAGCACTTCTTAGTTCAAATAATTAAATTCCAGTCACGGTTGTTAATTATCCAACTACAACTAATGTTGCAAATAGTAACATCACAAATATTACAATGTAACTACGTAGGGTCGTCAAAGCAAGTCAATATTGTCGCGTGTACTTACTAATCAGTTTGTTGGGTTAGTAGGAAGCAATTCAATTAACCCGAGAGCTTTACGAAATTCGATCACAACAAAACTTGGCATTTTGCAAAACTGGCAAATAATGATTCACAATTGTTTTGAACCATGTCAAAAATTTTGACAATTCAAATAAACAAAATAGAGGCGGGACATTATTTACAGTTTAGAGCCTATAAGAGTTCCAAAAAGAAGAAAACGAGTTAATATGTAAAGATATTTGGATAATTGTGTACACATTTGATATTTTCTGAAAGAAACGACTAGTGCAAAGTAACGAAATCTTTAGTTTAGTTTATTTCAGAAAACTGTCAAATATTGATGGTCAATTGTTTTGAACCATCTCACAACTTTTTTCTTAAAATCTTAGCGAAAATATGGAAAGAAAAACCCATTTGAAATAAAAAAGTCGATAGATCTGCGCTTTTTAGAAAACTGTCAAATATTGATGCTCAATTGTTTCAAACGATGTCAAACTTTTTTACCAAAATTTTGCAGCAAATATCAATTGAAATATACAAAATAGAGGTGGGACGTTATTTTTTAGTTTAAAAACTGTAACAGCTTCAAAACCAAGATCATTACGTCAATATTTAATGATATTTGTTAATTTTTGCACATATTTGACGTATGAAACAAATGAAAAATGCTAGTGGAAAGGAATAAAATAAAAATGTCGATAGATCTGCGCATTTTAGACAACAGTCAAATATTGATGTTCAATTGTTTCAAACGATGTCAAACTTCTTTGACAAAATTTTGCAGCAAATATCAATTGAAATAGACAAAATAGAGATGGGACTTTATTTTTTAGTTCAAAAACTGTAACAGTTTCAAAACAAAGAACGTAACGATAATATTTAATGATATTTGTTAATCTTTGCACATATTTGACGTATCAAACAAATGAAAAATGCTAGTGGAAAGAGATAAAATAAAAAAGTCGATAGATCTGCGCATTTTAGAAAACTGTCAAATATTGATGCTCAATTGTTTCAAACGATGTCAAACTTCTTTGACAAAATTTTGCAGCAAATATCAATTGAAATAGACAAAATAGAGATGGGACTTTATTTTTTAGTTCAAAAACTGTAACAGTTTCAAAACAAAGAACGTAACGATAATATTTAATGATATTTGTTAATCTTTGCACATATCTAACGTACCAAACAAATGGAAAATGCTAGTGGAAAGAGATAAAATAAAAAAGTTGATAGATCTGTGGATTTTAGAAAACTGTCAAATATTGATGCTCAATTGTTTCAAACGATGTCAAACTTTTTTAACAAAATTTTGCAGCAAATATCAATTGAAATATACAAAATAGAGGTGGGACGTTATTTTTTAGTTTAAAGACTGTAACAGTTTCAAAACCAAGATCATTACGTCAATATTTAATGATATTTGTTAATTTTTGCACATATTTGACGTATGAAACAAATGAAAAATGCTAGTGGAAAGGGATAAAATAAAAAATGTCGATAGATCTGCGCATTTTAGACAACAGTCTAATATTGATGTTCAATTGTTTCAAACGATGTCAAACTTCTTTGACAAAATTTTGCAGCAAATATCAATTGAAATATACAAAATAGAGGTGGGACGTTATTTTTTAGTTCAAAGACTGTAACAGTTTCAAAACAAAGAACGTAACGATAATATTTAATGATATTTGTTAATCTTTGCACATATTTGACGTATCAAACAAATGAAAAATGCTAGTGGAAAAAGATAAAATAAAAAAGTCGATAGATTTGCGCATTTTAGAAAACTGTCAAATATTGATGCTCAATTGTTTCAAACGATGTCATACTTATTTGACAAAATTTTGCAGCAAATATCAATTTATATAGACAAAGTAGAGATGGGACGTTATTTTTTAGTTTAAAGACTGTAACAGTTTCAAAACCAAGATCATTACGTCAATATTTAATGATGTTTGTTAATTTTTGCACATATTTGACGTATGAAACAAATGAAAAATGCTAGTGGAAAGGGATAAAATAAAAAAGTCTATAGATCTGCACATTTTAGACAACAGTCAAATATTGATGTTCAATTGTTTCAAACGATGTCAAACTTCTTTGACAAAATTTTGCAGCAAATATCAATTGAAATAGACAAAATAGAGATGGGACTTTATTTTTTAGTTCAAAAACTGTAACAGTTTCAAAACAAAGAACGTAACGATAATATTTAATGATATTTGTTAATCTTTGCACATATCTAACGTACCAAACAAATGGAAAATGCTAGTGGAAAGAGATAAAATAAAAAAGTTGATAGATCTGTGGATTTTAGAAAACTGTCAAATATTGATGCTCAATTGTTTCAAACGATGTCAAACTTTTTTGACAAAATTTTGCAGCAAATATCAATTTATATAGACAAAGTAGAGATGGGACGTTATTTTTTAGTAAAGTTATGTTTTATAAATCTGCATATTTTATGTTGTTTGTAATAAATAAAAATGACTAGTATGTACAATGTGACCAAATAAATATTTTTTACTATAGAATACGGTCAAATTATGATTCACAATTATTTTTAACCTTGTAAAACTTTTTTTGCCAAAATTTGCAAGTATTGAGTGTTGAGGCGTTATTTTCCAGTATAAGGTCTATAACAGTTTCAAAAAGTCTTGATATTTTATGAATTTGCGTACTCGGCAACCGAAATTAATAGCACAATGCTACAGTTAACAGATTTTGATATTTTAAAAGACTGTCAAATTAAAATTTACAACTGTTTTCAAACCATACACAAGTTTTTTTGACAATACGACCTCGGCTAATCAGAACCTTATTTTTGAATATTCCAGGAATCTCTATAGTGACATTGTCTGAAAAAGTGTTAAATATTGAATGGAAGTATTAAATTTCTTAAATCTCAAAAACGTCACAAATCACGTTAGTTGATTACCGGATATCTCGCTAATTGCAACGCGAGTAAATAATTTTATTGTTTGCATAATTAATGGTTAAGTAATAATAGCTTAAATGACAAGTCAAACTTTGTTAATTTTCTAGTTTCTTTCGGTTATTTATTTTAAAATTAACAACAATAAAATAGATCCATAAGTACAATGACTTTCAAAAAAATCGTAACGTTCTTTTTCTGGTGTAAAGCCGGTTTCGTTCTTTGGGTCCGCTGACACTTGTTGAAATATTTTTAAAAAGTGTCAGTTCTGTTGGATTTTTGCGAAATAACCGCCACTGGTTTCTAAAAAAAGCAAATATTTAAACGCCGTATTTACTTTATTACCCAAACAAAACAAGAAAAGTGCTTACAGTTCAGTTCACCCGACGCCTAAAACCGCCCACACATACTCTTCAATTTATTGAGCAATTCGCCAACGTTCGACAGATTTGAGCAAGCTGTCTTCTAATATTATGATCAAATAATCCAGAAATTCCACCCCCACGTGTCAGTATGCATTAATACAACGGAAGCACACTTTTTCTAATAA
This sequence comes from Pyrochroa serraticornis, assembly GCA_905333025.2. Classification (NCBI taxonomy): domain Eukaryota; kingdom Metazoa; phylum Arthropoda; class Insecta; order Coleoptera; family Pyrochroidae; genus Pyrochroa; species Pyrochroa serraticornis. The sequence goes on along the minus strand of HG995160.1, from coordinate 8,716,886 downwards.
CTTTATCACGACAATCTGTTTCAGTAATCAAGCCGGGAATTTCGACTGAAAACATGACGATGGTTCTAATTTAGAACCCAGTTGGCCCGCCGACTTTTTTGAATGCCCCCCTTTCCCTTGCAACCACAAAACCCTATCAATTTCTTTATACTTTATTGAGTCGAATCGAAATTATCAAAAATTTTTGAGTTTGTTTTCGAATTTTGTTACATCCTTCCGCCATTTCCTCTCAACAATGTCTATAATTAAATTATTAAACAAACAAATCTCTGTTTCTAAATTAATAATCAACACGGCTACAGAGAACGGATGCTTTTCATTTGGTTGGGTGTGTTAACATTTTCGATGATGCTAGTCACTTTTGTTTTTTGGATATAATTCCGGGATTTTAACCATGAAATCGTTATCAGCCGCCATAAATCCTGGTCCAGTAGTTTTAAACACATGACCCTTTTACTTTTAAATGGTGGTAGGAAATGGTTGTTTAAGTCATCAAGCTCATTATAGCATCGCACGTATTGTGGAACTGGGAAGTGGTTTTGCTATCTACTTTGATTTCAGTCGTTCTCTAGTGTGTGCAATGAAACAGTCTCACACCCGTAAAAACACTAAGTGCGAATGGACAGCAGGTAATTAAATTATTTTAACTGAAATCGTTTTGTTTATAAACAAACCTGATTAGGTTAGTTGTAGCGGTTGTAGAATGAAAAGCGTTCATTAAGCAAGCGATTATTGCTGTATCACTTCAAATTGTTTATTGATAAACAACGTAAACTACACTAATAATTTCTGTTTCATTTCGAACCAATCTGTTGGCGCTATTATTTCAACTTGGAACTTGTTTTTAAAGTTTCAACTATATAGCGTTTCATGTTACAATTTTTTTACTCTTATCTCTGTAAACAAAGTTAAGTGCAACCAGAAACGGAAACCAATTGCGGTTATAAAAATAAAACAACGCTACTGGAAATAATGACAAAAATCGTCCCTTATATCGATCATGTTTGGATGAGTATCTCAATTTAATTTTTGTTGTACGCAATACGACTCTTGTTTGGATCTCTTCGAAATCCTGTAATTGCCAGTATTTACGAGGGAACTGTTGAACGTCTCCCTAATTGTCAGTTGTAATTTGAAACGTTGTTAGGGGTTGATTTTGATACTTTGATTGTTTTTATTTATTTATTACTTACTTACATTCATGACCCAACAGTTACTCGAGTCGTATTAAAAAAGTAGAGTGTCGTTAAATGTTCCCCCACCAATTTTGTTGTTATCTCTAATTTTATTTATCAGTAGTTGATAATTATTTGACGTAAAATAACGCACAAGCTTTCGTTAATTATGTTAAGTATAATTAATTGAAAAATTATTCTATAGTTGTACACAAAAAAGGAACAATGCGAAAATTATAGAAGAATAACTGAGGAATAAAATCATGGCAAATCTGATTAATAAAAGTTTGAAACTATACAAAGAAAAATTTTGGGCTTCAGGAATTCCGAGTGGGGCAATAGTGTGTCCGATTTCGATACCTCGAGTTTTATGATAGCTAGAAATTTGATAACATAAATTAACTAGAGAAAAAAGTTTATAACCGGAAAATATTTCTGAACGTACAGGGTGAGCCAAGATGATTATACAGGGACGTGATTTTTTTTAAGGAATGTTGTGTATAACAGAATATTTTAATTTTAACTAAAAAATTTAAAAAAAGATTTTTGATTTTGGACGAGTCCCAACTTTTGTTAAATAAAAAAAACGTTTCCATTCTGAATTAAAGATATAATTTTGTAAGTGTTAACAAGAGAACACAGGAGATTTTGAAAAATTAACGATTTTTGAGGGAATCTACGATTTTGTCGGTGCCGCGGTCGAGCTGGAGTTGGACTGGAGGAGGCGGCAACACCGTGCAATTTGAGCAAGTTTGAAAAAGTGATGGACCATATCCCATGTACCCAGGGTTGCCACCTCTCCTGATTTTGAAAAAAATCTCGGCTCCAGGTTTAAGCAAAATATAATTTTGTGATTTTATGACATTTTCTTATAAAAGTTTTTAAAATTGCCAACAGTTAACAGTGAAAAAAAAGGCAGTACGTTCTCATATGAACAGTAAAAAGCATTAGAAAATGATCAAAATTGTTTTAACCCTTCAACTTTTAACGAATTTGTTACTAAAACGAGCACAAATGAAGATATGGATATTGCAGCTGAGGAAGTCGCTCAAGTGTAAGTGTACCACGGAGTTTGGCATTTGAGCACCGACTGTGGTTCAAATTAAATTCTAAAATATACAGTGATCCGAAATTATCTACTGAAATTCTCTGTGGAAGAACAAAAACTAAAAGCAAAGTTGCTAATGTCCTTTCGCCGACATCCAATGAAAGAGTCTTACAAGAAATGAATAGTTTTCCTTTCTCTATAGCTACGGATGCTTCTAATAAAGGAAATCGAAAATTTTTCCCTGTAGCAGTTAGGTATTTTCACCATGAAAAAGATAATTAAAAACAAAATAGCAGACTTCTACGAAAATCCCGATGAAACTTCTGCAGCATGTATCAACTGCACAGGGCACACTGAACAAAGGGACAGTCGTAGATTCACTCGAAAATCATTAATTTTTCAAATTTTTCTTTGTTCTATCGTTAACACTTATAAAATTGACACTAAAAAAGCAATTTTCTGTGTAATACGCGAAAATGAAAATGTTTTTTTTATTTAACAGAAGTTGTGACTCGTCCAAGATCAAGAACATTTTTTTCAATTTTTTTGTTGAAAACCGCATAAAATTCTATTCAAAATTAAGAAAGTTAGAAGTGATCTACGGTAAAATGCTGTGATAGCACTTTTTGGAGTAGAAGAGGGTAATACGGCGAAATACCTAGAGATACAATTTTGGAAAAGTCTTCAGCTATCTAGGAACAATAGAGCAAAGAAAGTCTATGGTAGAAACAGAAATCTTTTGAAAAGTAAAGTCATCATCAAAAAAAATTAAAATCAAGATATAAATGGGACCATAGAAGTGACCAAAAGAAAGAGGAAGACCTGAAAATAGCACAGGGAATTAACGAGACTCTGCTAGGTTCAAATGTAACAGAAAAAAAGTCAGGAGGACACCTCATGTTAAGAAATCCGACATAAGAACTATGGGCAAGGAGAAGAGGAAGGCCAAGAAAGGACGGCGAGAAGATATGGAGGAATAATATATTAGAAAAAAAACACAAATGGAGCAAATTTGTTACTAAAACGAGCACAAATGAAGATATGGATATTGCAACTGAGGAAGTCGCTCAAGTGTAAGTGTACCACGGAGTTTGGCATTTGAGCACCGACTGTGGTTCAAATTAAATTCTAAAATATACAGTGATTCGAAATTATCTACTGAAATTCACTGTGGAAGAACAAAAACTAAAAGCAAAGTTGCTAATGTCCTTTCGCCGACATCCAATGAAAGAGTCTTACAAGAAATGAATAGTTTTCCTTTCTCTATAGCTACGGATGCTTCTAATAAAGGAAATCGAAAATTTTTCCCTGTAGCAGGTAGGTATTTTTACCATGAAAAAGATAATTAAAAACAAAATAGCAGACTTCTACGAAAATCCCGATGAAACTTCTGCAGCATGTATCAACTGCACAGGGCACACTGAACAAAGGGGCAGTCGTAGATTCACTCGAAAGTCATAAATTTTTCAAATTTTTCTTTGTTCTATCGTTAACACTTATAAAATTGACACTAAAAAAGCAATTTTCTGTGTAATACGCGAAAATGAAAATGTTTTTTTTATTTAACAGAAGTTGTGACTCGTCCAAGATCAAGAACATTTTTTTCAATTTTTTTGTTGAAAACCGCATAAAATTCTATTCAAAATTAAGAAAGTTAGAAGTGATCTACGGTAGAATGCTGTGATAGCACTTTTTGGGGTAGAAGAGGGTAATACGGCGAAATACCTAGAGATACGATTTTGGAAAAGTCTTCAGCTATCTAGGGACAATAGGACAAAGAAAGTCTATGGTAGAAACAGAAATCTTTTGAAAAGTAAAGTCATCATCAAAAAAAATTAAAATCAAGATATAAATGGGACCATAGAAGTGACCAAAAGAAAGAGGAAGACCTGAAAATAGCACAGGGAATTAACGAGACTCTGCTAGGTTCAAATGTAACAGAAAAAAAGTCAGGAGGACACCTCATGTTAAGAAATCCGACATAAGAACTATGGGCAAGGAGAAGAGGAAGGCCAAGAAAGGACGGCGAGAAGATATGGAGGAGTAATATATTAGAAAAAAATAACAAATGAAGCAAAGATATTCACTACAGGAATAGATTGTAGGGCTTTCATTTCAATCGGATTTTGCAAGATTATGCCTTCGTAAATAAGTCGCATAAAAACATTGTTGCTTAACATTCGAAGAATTCAAAAAATCTTAAACCTGTTAAAATAGGTAAAATTGCGATTGTAGGATCCTTTGAGCAATTCCAAAATTTTAAAGCAGCCTCGCTGCACGATTTTCAAATTTCTAACAATATAGTCAAATTACCAACTTAATTGCAATCTGGTGCTAATTTATTTTGCTCAAACCATTTTAAAGGTCATGGCCATTAGCTTTGTCCAAATATAGTATTAATAATTGACTTTATTGACTGGTTTTTGCGGCAATTACTCGTTATCTACTTCCTTTTGTTGATGGGGAGTCTTTTTGTGGTGAAAGTGTGAGTGGATTAGTTGCCAACTGAAACCGAGGGCCGGAAATTTAATTTTCTTATTCGAAGCACAAAGAGTGCATAAAGCTCGTCGTTTAGATGCAATTTTAGCGGTAACTCTGTTTAAATTCGCCGAGTGATTCATCTAAGTTATGTACTTACAAACATGTGATGGAAAATATTGACGCTCGCATTAACTATTTAATTTATAACCACAACAATTTAAGAGTTGTCAAACTGTGACCAATTTTAATTGTAAAAGATGACAACTTGTCTCTGTTCTCGCCATATTGCTGGACAATTTCGAAAAGTACTTGACCAGTATTTCACTTCTTGCTGACGTATATCAACTTTAATTATGATTGGCATAATTATTCGATTTTTGGAAAAATATGCACGTAATTTACACCACGGCAATTATAATTTACAATTTTTCAAAAGATATTGCTGCTAAGTTTTACTTTGCTTGAAAAAACCGCGCTTTAATGGGCGTGTTTAGTAACAGACCAATCACAATTAATGCTACAATTTAAGCAGCAGCTTTGCAATATTTAAGTTTTTTATTCTTACGGGAGCAAATAAAATTACCCGGTAAAACCTCCAGAAAATGAAATTAATATCAAAAATATTTACGACATGCCAAATATGAAAGCTTGAAAAATAAACTTTTTGTTACTAATAAAATAATGTTACCTTTTGTTTTATTATTGCTTGTATTTTAAATACTTTGATTCTACAAATTTTAATAAATATTTTACTAAACGCCAATCTCTTTAAACCGGGTGGGTCATGTATATTGTTGGCGTTTTGGCTATCACCTAATCACGATTTGGAACGAATATGGGCGAGAATGCACGACAGAATTTTAAACTGGGTGGTTGCCAAATCATTTGTTTGATTTACATACTGCCAAAATAAATATTTACGTTATCAATTATGTTAATAGCTGTTATTACGTCAAATTATTGTCTATAAGGTACAGTTATAACTGAAAACAAAAAACGGTACTAAGTCAATAAAAATTTGTGCCTCTACAACAAAAAGCTGTGGTCAGCTTCCAGGTATGCACTTTGAGGTCCTATTTCTCAGAAACCGAATGTGTGATTGGGTTCTGGTTTGAAGCACTAGCAAAGCACTAAAGATCGTGCTTAGCGGGGTCATTTGTGTTTCTATAACAAAAAAGGTGTGGCCAAGTTCTATGTATATACTTTGAAGTACAATGAAGCACTAATGGAGCACTAAAGATTTTGTATAGTAACTTCAACTTCCTGGATCTACTTCTGATGTGATATAGAAGCGTAGAAAACTTAGAAAGAAGCAACAATCAAACAAAGCAAGTGATTTGGCAAAACCATTCAGTTCTGCATGGTGAAGGAGATAACTTCATGTTACCATTAACACACCTGATGTGATACCAAAGAGTAGAAAACTTATAAAGAAGCAACAATCAGACAAAGCAACGGATTTGACAAAACCATCCAGTTTAAAAGCTTTCGTCCTCCATCGTGAAGGAGATAACTTCATGTTACCACTAACACTCCTGATGTGATACCAAAGAGTAGAAAACTTACAAAGAAGCAACAATCAGACAAGGCAACTGATTTGGCAAAACCATCCATTTTGAAAGTCTCTCGTGAATTGACGACCACACTCGTTCTGCATCGTGAAGGACATATCATGTTACAATTGACACTTCTGATATGATACCAAAGAGTAGAAAACTTATGAAGAAGCAACAATCAGATGAAGTAACTGATTTGGCAAAACATCCAGTTTAAAAGTCCGTCGTGAATTGACGGTCACGATCGTTCTGCATCGTGAAGAACATAACTTCATGTTACAATTAAAACTCCTGATGTGATACCAAAGAGTAGAAAACTTGTAAAGAAACAACAATCAGACAAAGCAGCTGATTTGATAAAAACTATCCAGTTTAAAAGTCCGTCGTGAATTGACGACTACTCTCGTTCTGCATCGTAAAGGAAATATCATGTTACAATTAACACTTCTGATGTGATACCAAAAAGTAGAAAACTTGTGAAGAAGCAACAATCAGACAAAAGAACGGATTTGGCAAAACTCTCCAGTTTAAAAGTCTGCCGTGAATTGACGACCACACTCGTTCTGCATCGTGAAGGAGATATCATGTTACAATTAACACTTCTGATGTGATAGCAAAAAGTAGAAAACTTATAGAGAAGCAAAAATCAGATGAAGCAACTGATTTGACAAACCCATCCAATTTAAAAGTCTGTTGTGAATTGACGACCACTCTCGTTCTGCATAGTAAAGGAGATATCTGGTTACAATTAATACTTCTGATATGATACCAAAGAGTAGAAAACTTATAAAGAAGCAACAATCAGATAAAGCAACTGATTTGGCAAAACCATCCAGTTTAAAAGTCCGTCGTGAATTGACGATCACGATCGTTCTGCATCGTGAAGAACATAACTTCATGTTACAATTAACACTCCTGATGTGATACCAAAGAGTAGAAAACTTGTAAAGAAACAACAATCAGACAAAGCAGCTGATTTGGCAAAACCATCCATTTTGAAAGTCTCTCGTGAATTGACGACCACACTTGTTCTGCATCGTAAAGGAGATATCATGTTAGAATTAACACTTCTGATATGATAGCAAAGAGTAGAAAACTTATAAAGAAGCAACAATCAGATAAAGTAACTGATTTGGCAAACCATCCAGTTTAAAAGTCCGTGGTGAATTGACAACCACACTCGTTGTGGATCGTGAAGGATATATCATGTTACAATTAACACTTTTGAAATGATATCAAAGAGTAGAAAACTTATATAGAAGCAACAATAAGATAAAGCAACTGATTTGACAAAACCATCCAGTTTAAAAGTTTGTCGTGAATTGACGGCCACAATTGTTCTGCATCGTGAAGAACATAACTTCATTTTACAATTAACACTCCTGACGTGACACCAAAGAGTAGAAAACTTGCAAAGAAACAACAATCAGACAAAGCAGCTGATTTGACAAAACCATCTAATTTAAAAGTCTGCCGTGAATTGACGACCAATCTTTTCTGCATTGTGAAGGAAACACGCATTGATTGTCTAATAGCTAAAACGCTAACTAATCAAATGTTGGAGTATAAAGACAGGATTTTTTGTAAACTTCAAAAAACCGACAAAAGCGTCGATTCTTTATGTTTTTTACTCTTTGATGCATCATAGTTACGTTCCATACAGGTCCGGGTCAGGGCTAATATTTTTTGAAAACAATTACAATTAAAAAACTTTTTTCCCCTCGGTGGAGCAAGTTCAGAAATGAATCATAGCAGCGGAACGAAAAGTGCAGCGACTCTGTCGGTTCCGTTCGGTGAATTTGGCGCGAAATTTAAAATGTGTGGCGATAACGCAAAATACAGGGAATTTTGAGCTGTTACCGGCAGGTTATGGGTTCTAAAATGACAAGAAAGTTAAGTTTCTCTTGTGTTTTCTAAAATACAATAAAACAAAAATAAATTATTAAATTCAGTAATATAGTAACATTAGAGAAAATTGCATGATATTATGGAAGATTGGTTCTAATATTAATAAAATTTAATAAAACAACGCAAAAAAATGGGTGCTAGGGTGGGTCAACAAAATATCCTTTTCAATAGACTTTGCTACAATTCTTGAAGGACATGTTCGATTTATTTTCATACTTTCACCTGTTGTTTTTTTTTCAGGAGTGAATTATAAAACCTACAAAATAATTGTATTTCTCTAATAATTTTTAATGTAAAGACCAACATACAATAAAACAGACAGCTACCATTGTACACATTTTCTATCCTTTTATTGAGTAGTTTGACTTCTAACGGATGTCGTTAGTTCTGTTATTTCTATGTTGATCTTTGGAAAAAACAATTATAGTGGATCTCTAAGTTGCCCAAGAGAAGGTATCAAAAATTTTTCTAATTTTGTTACTTAACCCATTAACTTTATTATATTCATAAACAACTTTGAAAGTGGTTGTTTTGCGATAATTGCTTTAATTGGGGTCGGCAGGTGGCAACACTGCAACCAAAGCAAGGGTACTTTCGTTTTACCGGCTGTTGGTCGAGTTTGGGCCAAGTTCGCTAATCTCAACCGCTAGCAATTTTATCGGGTTATCAGGTCATTAGTGGCAGATAGCGACTTTTGGTGTGTCGCAGGTGTATAACATTGCGAATTAAAGTTATTGGTGGTTTGGAAACTTGAAATTGGAATTGGTGCAATTTCTTCGTTTGATTGCTGATTGCTGCGGCCCCCGTTGTGAGGCAGCGTCGCGGGGGTGTCTGGCCGGCGTCTATAGGACGCGCAAGCGCCGTTTTTGGCCGGGCTTGTACCCCACCAAGCTGTCATCCATCCGTGCAAGCAACATCACAAACTCGGCTAGCTCTACCTTGCCCACAGCGTACAGTACACAACGTACAATTCGTGTTACAGATGTGTTGAGTTGTTTGGAATTTTATTTATAGAACCCACGTGCAACCGGCCCGATGCGTTTTATTTATCCGGTGTTTCCGCCGTTGTTGATAGTTTTTTTGATTTTTCTTTCGGCTAAAGCACAAATGGCATAAGGAATTCGGTTTTGTGAGTGCGCGCAACACGCTTCATCCCCAGAGATGTTCCAGTGCATCATCCAACAAAGGAACGGCTGGATTCATCCCAACAACACAGAAACTAAAGACGTTTTTCCAGGTTTGTTTCGTTTTGTTTTCTACCCATTATGGACTGTCAACAACACGTGATGTGCCCTTAGGGGCGATCCAAACCAGTCCGCTCGAAAATTCTAAAACGCAAATTCGGTCGTCAATCCCGAAACGTGCAACTAACCGGAAACGAAATTCTATCAACATTCATTGGATACAGAAACCCAGCACTGTCGCGGTCAAATTGTTCTAATCACATTTTCCGGTTTCCTTATTTTTCACCTTGTTTCTTGACGGTTTACTATTTCGTATTGTCTGCCATTCTATACCAGTATCCTATTAGCAACGTGAGAGGGCGACGATTACTGCAAGGGTTTTACGAATCAAAGCTCCCGAGGGACTACTCAGCACTAACAAGAATTTACGCTACTCTTCCTCTAAATTTCACTTTATTCCATTGGTTATTACACCAATTTTATTGAAACCTTAATCGTTTTAACGATTGTCAACTTCATTGTCAAATAAAATTAAGGAATGCCACCCAAATATTTCACAATAATTAACATCTCCAGATTTTGAAACAGAAAAGAAAAGTCAGCAACAATTAATGCTGGTAACATTTGTAATCAGCATAATTTTTGCCAAATTGAGAAGAAACAAAACCTGTCTAGAAAGCAGCAGGATCTCTCCAGAAATCTTCCCATTTCTAGCAAGAGAAATTTGCGTGAGCGATTTCTACGTTGTAAAATAAGTCCGTAAACAATTAAATTTCCTAAAGTTCCAAATAGGTCATGAAGTGATCAGATAAAGCATAGAAGTATGCTAATTCGGGTTTCTCATTTTGTTAAAAATAAATATTTGAACCGAAACTTGACCCCATAAATTGAATTTTTTTCAAGATCTTTTATCTTTTTCTTTATTTAGTATCATTAGTTCTGCCACTGTACACTTGAAATCGTTTTAAATTTTAACTGAAATTTTGGTGGTTTTAGCGCGATTTTTTCATTATTTAATCGAAATTTAAATAAATAATCAAAATGAAAAGAAAGTTGAGATAACGAAATCGAACGTTTTTTTGCTGTACTTTAATTTCTGGAAAAGTTTTTGAAAAATTATTGGAAAATTACCAAAAATTTTAAGTAAGCGTTTCTCGCAACAAAGTCCTTGTTGAGTTTTAAATTTTTGTAATTTCTTTGCTTATTGACTGTACTTGTAATAACTGAAAAACTGCGTTAATAGTTCTAATTATAACTCCTGAGAGTACTAAAGTCGAATTATCAGTAAAATTGGTCGAGCTGTTTCCTGCGTAAGTAGAAAGATAGAAATATCAGTTTTAATTAAACTCGACTTGAATGTAAAGATTAGAATTATACTATTAACACAAAATCGCCGCCATCCTCAACGATAACGGATAAAATTTCGATTTGAATTGGAATCCGGTTTTTGTGTTAACGAGATTTCTTAATTTTAATTATCTTTGGGGTTTAAAATTGCTGTTAACAACAATTTAGCGCAGCCGGAGAAGCTCCAGCATCAATGGTGGAGCCCCTCCATAATCTTGCAAGATTTATGAACGCCATAAAGTTGCCGGGAAACCTTAACGACCACTGTATTCTCATTTGGAATTGATAAAGAAACGTCAGCTTGAATTACGATAACCCTCCAGCCCTTTCACCCCAAACCTCGATTTTCCCACAAAATTTAAATTTTCTTAATTGTCGAAATTAAATTTTTGTATCACTGAATGTATATTCTGATTTAATAATGCAGGTTGACGAGTTCACTAGCTCTAAAGTTGAATGTCTTCCGTTGAATGACGGTTACAACAGTTAACCGAGCGGTTGCAACAAACAAGAAAAGTACGCTGTTGCTCGACTTGTACAGATCCGCCTTGGATTCAATATGTTGTATTGAAATATGAAACAGCACGTAATTGCCCAAGATTCGAGGCAAACTACTCACGAAATTCCTGGGTAAAAAGCGAGGAATTTTGATTGAATTTTTTTTTTTTTGCTCAACTATATTAGGAAAGAAAAACAATTTCTGACCCGATTGCGCATCAGGGTGTCTTTGTTGAGCTGATTCAGGATTCAGGGGGAAATACGCTCACGAACCAAGAAATTTATTTTCGATGCATCTGCCACCCAACAACGCGTGATGAAATTTCACATGAGTCATCCCCACTATGTTTATACAACTACCCTAAGGGCTCCCGATCCACAGAAAAAACATGGAAGATCTTATCGCCGAAATTAGTTTCTGGAAAAACTTTCAATTTTTATTTTTAGCGCTTTATCTTCTGGTGTTTGTATGTATTTGGTCCTTACTGTCGTGATTTTATAAATTCACGTCTTTCTTTAAGGCAACAATTTTTTCTTTTCCTTTTTATAAGAGGACAAAAAGGCTCACTCCCATCATTGCTATCAGTTTGAATTTTTTTCTGATTTATTTTTATGATGTCTTGTGTTACTTATATTTTTATTGTTCCACTATTTTCTGGCTATTTTCACGTTTTATTATCCGATTTTCTATCAAAATATGAAACGAATCCACACCTTTCTCTAGTATCAAATTGGTTTTACTCTTTTTATGATAGAAAAGTTTTTTAATTCTTATTCTTTGTCATCTCTCATTTTATTTATGTTTTTCCTGTTTCAGTATCTTTTTTGTGGTTATTTTCAAATTTCGTTGCCATATTTTTTATCAAAATGTTTCATCAAGAATTTCTTAACATTGTGTGACATGAAGTGAAAAAATCTTTAAATTGGAAATAAAAACAAGTAAATCCACGCCTTTTTCTATTGTAAGACTTTGTTACTCTTTTTATGACATAAAAATATGCTGGATTGCTATTGTTTCGAATTCTTCTTCTGACATCTTGTGATGTTTTGTTTTATTTGTATTTTTCCTGATCATTTTCACGTTGTGTTGCCTTGCTTTCATTCTCAATGTACTTCTCATGATAGGAAGTGAAAAAAACATTGAATTGAAACCAGAAAAGCGTAATAGGCGGTTTGATTGTATTTTATTCACTTCTTTTTATTTTTTATCATGTCTCGTTTTGTTTATATTTTTTCTGTTTGAGTTCTTCTTTTTGTGATTATTTTTATGTTTCATTGCCTAAATTATTTTTGATCAAAAAGTTTTATTAAGAATTTATTCCATTGTGTGCTACGAAGTGGAAAAAGCATCAAATTGGAAAAAAAACTAGCAAATCTACATCTTGGTCTAGTGTAAGATTTTTTTACTCCTTTTATGACAAAAAATATGCTTCATTGCTATTGTTTCGTATTCTTCTTATGACATCTTGCGATGTCTTCTTTTGTTTGTATTTTTCCTGATCATTTTCACGTTTTATTGCCTTGCTTTCAATCTCAATGTACTTTTCATCATAGGAAGTGAAAAAACATTGAATTGAAACCAGAAAAACGTAATAGACGGTTTGATTGTAATTTTTTTACTTTTTATTTTTTATTATGTCTTGTTTTATTTATATTTTTTCTGTTTCAGTGTCTTCTTTTTGTGATTATTTTTATGTTTCGTTGCCTAAATTATTTTTGATCAAAAAGTTTTATTAAGAATTTTTTCCATTGTGTGATACGAAGTGGAAAAAGCATCAAATTGGAAAGAAAAACTATCAAATCTACATCTTGGTCTAGTGTAAGATTTTTTCACTCCTTTTACGACAAAAAATATGCTTCATTGCGATGTCTTGTTTTACTTGTGTTTTTCGTGGTAATTTTCGCGTTTCGTTGCCTTGCTTCTTTCTATTACAAAGTTCCATTCACAGAGTTCTTCCCATGATAGAAAAAAACATTAAATTGAAACCAGAAAAACGTAATAGGCGGTTTGGCAGTAGTAAAAAGCATAACGTGATATCCCTCGAGGTAAGAATGCAGTTTCTCTCTGAAGAAAGATGAAAGGGAGGAGTCAGATGAAGAGCCATAATTAGCTGAAAGTTAAAGATCTTCAGAAAGGGACCACACATATGTTGTTCCAAAAATGGAACTACCGGAAAGTTTTCAACTAAATATCCTTGCGCAAAACTCTAATAACATAATAAGAAGGAAGAAAATGAAAGTTTTGAAACTTCTGGGAGAATGACCGGCAAAGAAGAGGTGCAATAAAAAGAATCGAAATATTTGGAATTGCGGGTTGCAATTTTTTTCTTCAGTTTATTTTTAGGGTTTAAAGTTGGAGACAAATTGTGATTCTAGCACGTCGCCTACCTAGTCGGTTCGTTTCTTTGAAACTTACGGATTAGGTAGGTGGTGAGTGTTGCGTCAAGTAATGAACACTTCTGGTGTATTTATTACGATTTAATTGCAAAATTGCCGGATCCTGGAGCTAGTGCAACAAAAAGATTGAATCATTACTCAATAAAATAAATAGTTGAAGTTCATTGAACTAATTCGCGATAGTGTCAGTCATCATATAAGACAATTGTCAGACGAAAATTGCACCAAGGAGAAACAAATTAGATGCAACGACCTTCTTTCGACTTTTATACCGTTAATTTCGGTGTGTTCTACCATGTAATTGGTCATAAATGTTCAACTTAACAAAATCACTTTTTTATATAAATTGATGAATTTCCTCGAGATCTTCAGTTTTATAGTACATGGTCGCCAACGATGCGTAACGAAATTGTTACGCATTTAACTGTATTTCGTTTTCCCGATATGCATTATTCGGCACAACCGGCTATTTAGAGCAAAACAACAAAAATTTAAATATACCACCGACGTCAAAGCGATTTTTGGATCGCCCACGCCCGAACAATTAACCAACAAAATTCTTTAATAATTATGATTGGAGTTTCCTTGGAAATTGCCTCTATGATTGCAGCTTCTCACGAATCAATTCGGAGTACGTGGCGTTCTATATTTATTCATGGGGCTTTGTTTACAAATTTCGTCAAGTAATTGCTATTGATGCGCTTGATGTACTGGCAATAACCTCTATTATCATAACATGCAAAACGGTGGGCTGCAAATCCCATAGTCGTTAATCCGTCTGAGTTTCAGCTGGATCAACCTCTCACGACTTTCAAGGTTTTGTCACGAAATCAATTTTCTTTTGGCAACAAGTACATATTAAGACCCACCCGCGTTTTTCTCAAATTTATGTTTCCTGATTTCGGTTAGTTGCAGGCAACCACAGCTACTAATGGAGATTTAGTTCGAAGCTTGATCACCGATCGTGACAAAATCGTATAGCAAATTTGAAAGAGAGGATTGAGACGAAATCAAATTTTTTTTGGCAACAAGTGCACATTAAGACCCACCCGCGTTTTTCTCAAGTTTATGTTTCCTGATTTCGGTTAGTTGCAGGCAACCACAGCTACTAATGGAGATTTAGTTCGAAGCTTGATCACCGAGTGTGACAAGATCGTATAGCAAATCTGGAAGAGAGGATTGAGACGAAATCAATTTTTTTTTTTGGCAACAAGTGCACATTAAGACCCACCCGCGTTTTTGTCAAGTTTATGTTTTCTGATTTCGGTTAGTTGCAGGCAACCACAGCTACTAACGGAGATTAAGTTTGAAGCTTGATGGAAGAGAGGATTGAGGCGACCCGACGATAGGAAGTTAAGAAGAATCCAAATCTTAGTCAAAATTTTTCGTTTGTTACTCGTGGTCACTTATAGTTTTTAGTTACCTGTCTCTCCTTAACGAGTGTGGCGCTTGAGGCGGGAGTAATCGAGTTACGGACTGTTGATGGATTTTAAATTTGATTGATCTTGAGTTCGGGTCTCTAATTCGCGAATTAACGTCAATAAGGATTGAGTGGCGCGAAGAATAGCGAGTTTTAATAAAACGTTTCTAGTTAATTCGTAATTAAATCGAATGAGCTGACCTCATCACATGGAGGCCTTGAGTTTCGTTACAATTTAATTTGCGAAGATGATGCAGCCCCAGCCAGATTCTGCCTTAATCCAACATATAATTTGTATAATTGCGCCTAATTCAAATTATAATTATGACGTGACTGGGATTTACTTGTTCCCATGAGCTTTTTTGCTACTAATCCGACAATTGACTAATTATCGGGGGTAATTAAAGGAATTTATATCGAGTATCATGACTAACAATGATTAACAATAATTTATTTAAGCAACAGCCGGAATTTTTTAAATTAGTTTCGCACATACTTCGATTATTGTGGAAATTTATTAACCATTAGACCAAACTCACTAGACCAGTTGTTGAACAAATTAAAATTGTGAATTGCAGAGAGGATGTCGACCGAAACGTTTTGTTTGTGTTGCAGTTTAGTTAAACGGATGACAATAACAGCAATTTGCAAGTGGAAATTCTGAGTAGAAAGCGTACATGTATTCAATAAACTTTCAGTAATTGCGAGATTCTTTCACCTACAGTTATAATAAACGAGTTGCACCGCTAATTAAATCGCACCACGCTATGGGTAATTAAAAAATTTGCATTTCCTTCGCCATAACGCACTGTCAATGATAACAATTTTGTTAAACTGGAATTGTTTATGCAGTGAACCTGTTAATCAGTCAGAATGACACAATGTCAAAAATCTACCGCAATTTCCATTTCCACCTTCTAAAATTGGGAGTTTTCCACTAAACTAGTTTCTGTATTGTACTGGATTGGGGAGAAAAATTTTGAAACAACAAAAATTTCGCCTTGAACTCCCTTCACACTTCACGTAGCTAATTTATTTGTGGAAATCGGCGATCTTGTCGTTTGCAATAAATATCAGGGAAAGCAACATAATTCTTTCGGCGACCGAACATGAGAAACTCGTCTTGTTTGCTGTCATTTCACGTTATTAATCCTGAGTCGTCTCCAATGTTATGGAATATGACGTTGAAACAAAGTGGCCTTGTTCCTCCACTTCATACTTCACACTATATTGCGTCCAACACACTGTCAGTTTGATTAAACTAACGATCATTCGGTTTATAGCACTACTTATCAACATTATTGCGTGTTTTTATTAACATTGCAGCTGTTAATAGTTTGTAATGAATTATTTACCTTTATTTCGTTTAATTAGCAATAAACGAAACTATTTGAACCAAAAACCGTGTAACGTCGAAAAGTTAGAATTATTCGAAATTTATTACGAAATGTGTTTTACATTTATTTTTTTGAGTAAATTATGAATGTTGAGGTTGTCCTGGTTCAATTGAAATTGAATTATTTCGTTACTTATCAAAATCTGGTGTTTGCTTTGAATTAGACACAAATTGGTTCCATTGCGGAAAACAGGTGTTTGGACCGCTTTGGCTCTAATACAATCACGATTCAGTTAATTTCGGGTGATACTACAATGGTTCATTGTTCGTTTTGCTGGTACTTAAACGTATCCATCTAGGATTTCAGTCGACTTTCGTAAGGAAATACTGAACTCTCGAAATAGCACCCTTCACTTTATTCAGTATTTTTAGCCCTCATTTGTTTGTACAGTAGGGTGACGTACGTCTGTCTGCAAAGACCTTTATGGTTGAACCAACTGAAAAGCGCATCAGGTGTGTACCACCGGTTGCAAATTATCGGTAATTAACCAAACTGATCTCGAGGTCAATTTGTTATCTTTATTACTAGTGTTAAATCACAGTTATTTTATAACGACTAACTTTGTTATCCCAAGACTTATTGAAAAGAAAATTATTGTTTATTTTCCTCGCTTTAGTTTTATTAGGTGGAAAGTAATGACGTCAAAATTTGTGAATCCATTAAGTCTTCAATTCTAATCTTCTATTTGCATTATCTCTTACTTTCTCTCCATGAGATTGAGTATTTAGTATCTCGCTATTTGTGGTCATTTCTTTCTTTTCATTCCTTCTGTTAATCCAGCATTGTTCCTCCCATCATTCTAGTATTTTTATATACAGAAAAGTAGAAAAAAGAAATGGACGAAGCGATTGTGGAAAATACAGAAAATTAATTATCCCAAGAGATTTAGTTTTTTAAAAATATTACGTCATTTTTGCGTTTTTCATTTACATGGTTTTATGATTCTATAATATTTTATGGACTCTAATTTCTTTTATAATTTTTCTTGCATTAGGGTTGAATTCTTTTATGATTTAAATTCTTTCAGGTACTTTATTTTAATAGTTTTTTCTCCAATTCTTTGATTTGTGTAATAAATCTCTTTGGTCAACCATATGGTGGTGGTGGTAAGTCATAACCCCAAAATTTACTACCCTAAACGACTCAGTATAATTGTCATACATTTTAATTAATCTCTCCCAGAAGTTTTCCTATGTGGTATCTCGCTTTTTATTGCAATTTCTTCCTGTTGCTCTCTTTTGCCGCTTCGTTAGTCTTCTGTTTTGTCTTCCCACTTGTTTTTATTAAGTGGCAAGTAATGAGTTCCTCACCATGAGATCGACTATTTAGTATCTCGCTGTTTGTGGTCTTTTCTTTTCATTCTTTCTGTTACTCCAGCATTGTTTCTTCTATCATTCAATTATTTTTATATATAGAAAAGTTGAAAAAACAAATCGACAATGCGATTGTGGGAAATACAGAAAATTAATTTTTATTGCGTTTTTCTTTTACATGGTTTTATGATTCTAAAAATTTTTTATGCACTTTAATTTCTCTCTTTATAATTTTTCTTGCATTAAGGTTGAGTTTTTTTGATTTCAGTTCTTTCATGTACTTTATTTTGATAATTTTTTCTCCAACTCTTTGATTTGTGAAATAAATCTCTTTGGTCAACCATATTTTTCCCCTACTGGTGGTGGTAAGTCATAACTCGAAAATTTATTACCCTAAACAACTCAGTAGAATTGTCATACATTTTAATTCATATCCCCCAGAAGTTTTCCTATGTGGTATCTTGCTTTTTATTGCAATTTCTTTCTGTTGCTCTATTTTGCCGCTTCCTTAGTTTTTTGTTTTGTCTTCCCACTTGTTTTTATTAAGTGGCAAGTAATGACTTCTTCTCCATGAGATCGACTATTTAGTATCCCGCTATTTGTGGTCATTTCTTTTCTTTTCATTCTTTCTGTTAATCCAGCATTGTTTCTTCTATCATTCCAGTATTTTTATATACAGAAAAGTAGAAAAAAGAAATCGACAAAGCGATTGTGGGGAATACAGAAAATTAATTGTTATTGTATTTTTCTCTTACATGGTTTTATGATTCTAACATTTTTTGTACACTTTAATTTCTCCCTTTATAATTTTTTTTGCATTAGTGTTGAGTTTTTTTGATTTCAGTTCTTTCGTGTACTTTATTTTGATAATTTTTTCTCCAACTCTTCGATTCGTGTAATAAATCGCTTTGGTCAACCATATTTTTCCACTACTGGTGGTGGTAAGTCATAACTACAAACTTTATTACCCTAAACGACTTAGTTGAATTGTCATACATTTTAATTCACCGCTCAAAGAAGTTTTACTATGTGGTATCTCGCTTTTTATTGCCATTTCTTCTCGTTGCTCTCTTTTGCCACTTCTTTACTCATCCGTTTAGTTTTTCCACTTAGTTTTATTAAGTGGCAAGTAATGACGTCAAAATTTGCGATTCTGTTTGCATTATCTGCTACTTCCTCCATGATATCGACAATGTAGTATCTCGATATTTACTGTAATTTCTTCCTGTTAATCCAGCATTGTTCCCCTTATTCCAATATTTTTGTATACAGAAAAGTAGAACTTAGAAATCGACGAAACGATTGTGGGGAATTTAGAAAATTTATTACTCTATGCCCAGTTGCACAAAGCGTAATTAATCTCTTGTCAAAATTTTAATCTGTGATTACAGAGTTATCCGCTGCATTTTAAGAATTTGAAAGAAAGCAAAATGAATGTCTGTTAAATTCCTACAAAATGCAACAAACATCCAATGTCCACTTAATATAATAAAATTTTTAGAGAGTCGCTAACGGCTTGTTAAACTCTCGTCATGGTTGTGCAACCGGAGTTTTTTAAGAATTACGTCGCTTTTCGCGTTTTCTTTTTATATAGTTTTATGATTTACAAGATTTCATTAAAATCTACAGGGTTGCTTAAAAGTTATAATTGAAAATGTAAATTTTAGGTGCGCCTTTCGGGACCGATATCTTTATTAGGAGGGACATTAGATGCTTTTGAACCACATATTTGCATTATTTTGACCTGCCATGTATTCTAACGAAATATTGCCCTACACTTACCCACCCCTGTATGGTTCCCCTTCATAATATTTTTCTAGAATTAATTTAATTTTTGGTATTTCCACATTTATTAGACTTCTACCCCAGTTACTTGTTGATAATATTTAATGACCGTCTGGTTGAGTGCAAGTTTTTCTACACCACTGATTAATGTTCTCAACAAGTTAAATTCTACAACGCAGCATGAAATAAGTGATTGGAAGACCCCGTGTGAGCTTCTAAGTTGTCTTGTATGAGGGTCTGATTGGACCTATTCGTGTCGCTGTGCTATTGTAGTGTCCGTTGAATTTTGTTAAGATTAAATCCGAATGTCTGTCTACCTCATGAATAAAACCATCCGCAGTCATTGTGGCGTTCCTCCCTTCATTTAACAATCGCACGATCGAAACACGATAGCGATGACGTGACATCAAAACAGTTACAAGTTATAAACAGGAAGATTTAAACCAAATGTTGATATCGTTTTCCTATGAAAATTTCTTCAATTTAGAAAAATAATTTACCGTAATGATCAAATCATGGCGCCTCTATTTATTAGAAATTTAATTAATAACTAATGCGTCTTGTAGCAGCAGGAATTTGTTCTGGTGCAGCAGGTATTTTTTGCTGCTACTACTACTGCTGGATTAAATATTTATAAGGCGGGCTTTTGTTATTATTTCTTTGTTCTTGTCGCAGATCCAAACCGGTAGAATAACTGTTCATAAATTTCTTACAAGGGTCACAAAATCGATCGTCGCGATAGGGGTGGTTGGATTTTGAACCCCAAGCATCGTAATTAAAGAGATTTTATACGAGGGGTGAATATAAAAGAACGTGATCAACCCTCAAATAAAGTAATGACTCAAAGCGTTTTGA
This sequence comes from Pyrochroa serraticornis, assembly GCA_905333025.2. Classification (NCBI taxonomy): domain Eukaryota; kingdom Metazoa; phylum Arthropoda; class Insecta; order Coleoptera; family Pyrochroidae; genus Pyrochroa; species Pyrochroa serraticornis. The sequence goes on along the minus strand of HG995160.1, from coordinate 8,696,522 downwards.
GCTTTTTTAAAAATATTCTTTGATCTGTCAAAAACGTAAGAAATTTCTCTAATTATTAAAGTTCTTTTGAATAAGTTGTTGACGATGTGGTCTAATCGAAAACGGAACTCTCGTCGTTCAGATAAACTGTTACGTGTCGGCGTTATCAATGGGCGCTAAATTTGTGTTGTAGACACTGTTCTTTGTTGGTTGTGTTGTTATTAATTGCAACTACAATAAAAATGATGTAATGTTACAGGGAAAAAAAATGTTGTTCAAAGGTTATCTGGCTTAACATTAACAATTTTATAAATACAAACCATTAAATTAAAACTATTAAGAATTCTAAACTCCATTTTTACTAAATAAGCATCAGCGGGAAGCACCTACACATCCATCATATGAATTACTCGGAAATAACAACGTGCTTCCTGCTTCAATAGACAATCGCAAGACAGCAGAGGAAACGTAATGCCGTGCATATCGCACTTCATTATTTGTAACGTTTAATATCACTTCTCCGTTTCGCACGGTTTTAACATCATTGAGGAAATGATTTCGACTCATAATGATAATATTTGACATCATCGTTTACACGAACGACAATCAAACAATGAAAAATTTGCTGAGAATATTCTTTACCTGGATAAGTTAGAAATTATTTTATTATCGCCTGTTTTCGGAATCATCCAAAGAATTAAAAAAATCACTTGATGAATAGTACTAACATTTTTTTTCTTTCAGATATTCGCCTGCAGTTGAACGAGCAATTGCGATGTTTGGATTTGCGTATGGAAGCGCAAGTGGCGCTGGTGACGGAACTGCAGGATTTCTTCAGGCGCAGAGGCGAATTGGAATTGGACTACTCGAAGAATTTGGATAAATTGGCGAAAAGTTTGCAACTTCGACACAAAGAACAGAAACAAAAGTACGCTTCGATCAGTCATGTTTCATCAATTGTAATTAACTGTTTAATTGCAGGAGAGAGCAATGGCCATTATTTTCCAGTTACACTTGTTGGCAACAATTAGTGACCCAAACAAAAAATTTAAGCAGAGATCATGTGGCGTTATCTGAAGTTTATTCGACCCATTTAGTTTCTAGACTATCGCAAGTTATGGAAGATGTTCAAAGGATATATAAAAGAGTAATTAATAAAAAAAAAATTAAGTTTGTTTGATTGATTGTGGTTTTAGTGTCGTGAAATTGGTTATGAAACTCATGAGGAAATATTGCGGGTTTTACACGAACTTCATACTACGATGAAAACATATCATAGTTATCAAGCGGAATTGCGACAAGCTGAAGTTAAGTTGAAATCCGCTGAAAACCAAAGAACGAAGCTGGAACAGTCGTTATCTCAAGACAAACTCGACAGGTCGAAAAAATACAAATTGATGGAAAAAGAAGTGTTGAAGGTTTTTTCTGCAATAAATTTCGAATTATTGTTTATTTTATGTTTGTTTTAAGCGCAAAAACAAATACACAGATGCGAAATTGAAGGCCCTCAAAGCTAGGAACGAATATATTTTATGTCTAGAGGCTTCCAATACTACCATCCATAAATATTTTGTAGACGATTTATCTGATCTCATTGATGTAAGTGAAGTTTGTTTGCTTTTTTTTCTTAAAATAAAACGCCTCCGGCAGGCGATTTCGCGGATCCAGTAATTACAGTGGAACTTCCATAAGGCGAAGTCAAATTTTAGCATAACACTAATAAATTCCAAGTAGAATTTGTCTCAGTTAATATCTTTACGCCTCTAAATTACAAAGAACTTTGTTGTAAATAACCGTTAAATCAATTTCCTTATTACGTAGTAAAATTACTCAATTACTACCGGGAATTTTCATTTAATTTTTGCCCAAGTGTATGGATTTCGGTTTCCACAACTGCATATCTCGAGCGCTCTTGATGCACGTTTCTGCGGAGGAAGGAAGGCAAAGATCTGTACAAAGCGGCCTCGACACGTTGTCGGCCTGCATAAACTCGTTAGACTCTCGCCTAGACAAGCAACGGTTTTTAGAATACAACCACTCAGCTTTTATGATTCCGAAAAAACTAGAATTCCAAGGGCAAAAAACCGATGAGGTCAGTAATTCTCGTTTGAAAACACTTCCAATAATTAGTGAGTTGAAGCCTGCTGAACCGGAAATCCAAAAAGTGTTACATCAAGAAATGGAAAGTCGTTTGAGTCAACTACAACAAAGAGTAACAAATCTTCGGGCTGAATCCGAAGAGGTTTGGAAAACCCTCGAAACAGCCGAATCAACTCTACTTGAAATGTTAAACGCCAAGGATTACGACTGCAGTGGTTATTTTGGCGAAAATGCAATGCCTGCCAGTAAACCTCCTGAAACTGTTTCGATTAAACTTCGAGCTGACCGTCAAGAAACTGAAGAGTTTTACTTAACGGTAACACACAACAATTTAATTTACTAAACTTAAATCGGTAATTTCATCGACAGAAGTTCAGGGAGTATCTATTGGGATCGACGAGAATAGCGCGTTTGGATGCAAAACAAGAATATATTCGACAATCTTTGCTTTCGGAGGCACCTGATTTTTGCACTTCACTCAAACCCGTCATTAAAACGCCAAGACGTAAAAGAATTGGACGATTACAAATGAGTGGACAACCCAAACTTTTCGGGGGTTCTTTGGAAGAATATTTAGAAGCCACCAACCAGGACATTCCGTTAGTTTTGAAATCTTGCATCAGAGTTATTAATTTATATGGTAATTTTGTGAAAATGTTGGATTTTTTTTAAATTATTTTGTTACAGGGTTACACCATCAAGGAATTTTTAGGGTGTCGGGGTCTCAGGTCGAAATTAATAATTTTCGGGAGTGGTTTGAAAGAGGTGATGACCCCCTCGCTGATATGACTGACGCTTCTGATATTAACAGCGTCGCAGGTGTTTTGAAGCTATACCTAAGAGAACTGCGGGAGCCTCTGTTTCCTATCATTTATTTCGAACAGTTCATGGAATTAGCACGTAAGTAATTAAGTTTTTTTTATTATTGTTTTACTTTACGGTTTCAGAACTAGAATCTAAACGAGACTTTATCATGAGAATGAGGGAGTTAATTAATAGTTTACCAAGGACTGTGATGGTTGTGATGCGCTACCTATTCGCTTTTTTAAATCAGTAAGTCGACGAAAATTGCGTAATTTTTGTTAATTTATTGTTTTAGTTTATCGGAATTTTCCGACGAAAACATGATGGACCCCTACAATTTAGCAATTTGTTTTGGACCCACGTTAGTGCCAGTTCCTGACGATAAAGACCAAGTTCAGTATCAAAACCAAGTCAATGAGCTTATTAAGAATATTATTATGTTTAACGACGAGATTTTCCCCAGTGGTGAAGGGGTGATCTACGAAAAATACATTTCTCCGGAACCGGACGATCAGTAAATTTCCAAAAACATAAAATGTGCATAATTAAATTTTAATTTGCAGTGACGTAGGCGACTCACCCTCAGACCAAGCGCAAGACGATTTGGACTCTGAAGTCTACCCATCCGAAGACGGTAAATTCTCCCAACACTTCACCACATCACATTTAGGGCCACATCACTGCAATTACGACTCTAACTATTGATCTGTCATTCTAATATTGCACAACGAAGAAACGTGATTATATAAGACACCACCGTGTTTTTGCAACACTAATAGTACAATATCGGAGATTTTCAAAATTATATTATTTAATGACAATTAGTAGTACAAGAAACTTAGAACTGTTTTGAGTCAATTTTACATGTTTTGGCATATTTTTAACTTTAATTAATAGATTACGAATTTGATTTAATGGTGATGAAACAAGCTAACGTTGACATCCGAATTTCATTCATTTGTTGTTACTAAAAATTACAATTGCAGCACCAGTGTAGATTAGAAATTTCTGTTTTGAATTCTGTTACTCAAAATTTCTTGAGTTCAGAAATTTTTGTAAATCAAGTTGAATTTGAAATAATTTCAGCCTTTCTCGTTTTAATTTTAGGTGTTAACCCAGGAATCTTATTCGAAATTGCGCAGAAAGGTATATTTTGGATCATATATTCCCAAAAACTGTTAATTGTTATCTAATTGCCCTATAGCCCAGTAAATTAATCATCAAAGTAACTTAAAAGTACTTTTTTTGTATAATTTTAGACGCCAAAGACAATAACAAGAAATTACAAGTCGTTTAGTTAAAATTATTTACCATACAGTTAACTTCCTAAATAGATTGTTTGTGAATTTATGAGAAACTTGAGGGGTTACGCAACATTTCTACAAGTTTCTAAAGAATGTGGTTTGAATGATTACTCTTTTTAGACTCTGAAAACATGGAAGCCACAGCCCAATTCGACTTTACAGCAAGATCAGATCGAGAATTATCACTCAAAAAAGGCGACATTGTTACTCTCTATTCTCAAGTCTCGAATGATTGGTGGCGAGGAGCCGTAAAAGGCCAAGAAGGACTGATTCCAGATAAATACATCTCTTTAAAAATGAAGTAATAATTGTCTTTTTTTTTTCTTATTTTGTAATAACATCAATTTTCTTTCTTAGAGATGATGATCGAGAGAAAATCGAAAATTTGAAATCTAGTTCTTCTGAGGAGTCAATGAGGCGACGGGTGTCTAGTTCAAATGATTCCATGTTGTCTGAAAGTTCAGTATCTGCCAGCAATTCGCCGTTAGTGCAGTGCGGTCCGGTGACTTGGACTAACGTTGCTGATATGACTGAAACACTGCCTTCGGAGAACTCTTCAGTAATTTTAAACCAAACAAGAGAGGTATTGGAAACTACTGTATAGTGAGTGTGCACGTGTTAGCTGATTGCTGTGGTGCAATTTTTATTTTTTATTTTTTTTATTAGAACTATTATCTAACGCTATGCGTTTCGTAAGTATTCTTAACAAATACAGTATTAGGGATCTGTTTTTTTTCTAATAGTTTAAATTCATGTACACAATGATCTCATTCATTTTACAAGTAAGTTTTGTATTTCGACCAATTCAACCGCTTTTGTGCATGTCAGTGTTTTATGTGCGTCCAAATTTAAAAAGCATGCGCATGTGTGTTATATCAAAGCAAGGTTTAATAGTCTGACAATTTTATTTTTTAAACTTTACCATGTGATCAATTTTAAATAATCACCCATTTGATAATGTACCTATTTGTATATAATTGAAACAGGGTGCAGGTAAATTTTCTAATTGTATCGATTCAATTGTATGCATGAGTTTTTTCATGTAGATTTTATTAAATAAACGTTCTTTTACAACTGTTAAGCAAATAGACATTTTTCAAAATTGCAAACAACTGCTAACAATGTGTTTTATTTCCAAGTCCAGGAACGTGATTCTTAGTGTACATGAATTTATACGCAACTCTTTAGTTAACTGGCTTAATAGAACACAGTGTTGGCAAACAAGTAGGGTATTTTCCACTTTATTATTTTATTTTTTTGTTGATTTCATAGTACATTTGCTAGACTACAGTCCCAGACTGCGAATTTTAAAGGTGAGCACTTTCGCATGTTTTGGTGTCTTTGTTCTTGCATGATGTGATATTAAAAACGTTACATCTTCTTAACTACACTCGTAAATGCACTTCAACATTTCCCAAAGGGCCCTAAAATCATTTCAGCTAACAACTATTTTGAACTGTCTCTTAGTTTCTTAATAACAATAGCGCTGATGTATATGCTGACATGAACAGCATTCGGTGGTAGTATTGGTAATAAACCGGATGCCTTCTGACCAGTGGAGTATTAACATTAACTACATTTTCTTAAATATGATCTCTCCAGATACACTAACATAAAAGACTACCAACACATAATTTCTAAGAAATGTAGGTGGGTATGTCAATTTTGCAACAGTACAAATTTGAAGAGAACGAGGTCTAATAAGTTGTGATTTTTAAGAAATTTGATGTTGAAGCTCTTCGATTATTTTAAAATTAAACACCCTACATTTGTAACTTATGTATTTCTAGTTTATCTGGAAAAATACTGTTTAACAAAACGTAATTCAACATGTTGTTCCCAACGGTTGTGGTAGTCCAGGTCTAATAAGAATGATTCCTAAGACCCCTACAGTAGCGTAAAGATTTGCGCATGTGCAATGTTGGTTGTTAAGTTATGCCTTTCCTTTTAAACTAATTATTGAAAGTGGAGCTCCGTATCTTAGGCGAAACTATCAGCACCAATAAACACAGAAAAGCCTTGAACGAGTTGAACACGAGAAGATCGGATTTGTTAAGAAACGTGACATACGATTTTTAGGATTTTCGTTAATTTTAGTCTATATACAACAGTAAGTCGAAGAAGTTTGAAACGGAACCTTACATAAAGCTTGAAAAGTATTTATTAATATATTGCGGATAAGACAGTAGCAAAGCGCATGCGCAAACCACTTCTTGTAACCTGTTGTCGGAGTCTGCTAAATTGTCCAGTCTTACAAATTTGCAATTGAAGCAAAAGATATTGTAAAAACTTTAATTTTGTCAAATAGACGCACTAATATTACTTTTATCTTCTTTATTGCAATCAAAATGCTATTTCTGTGTATAGTTTTATGTAAATTAGCAACTGATTGTCTGTAATTTGTTTCAGAACGGACACACCCGCCTTAAATCATTGGACATATCTGTAGAGTCACGCGTTTTCAATAGAATTCGCGATCCCAGTTTAGTTTCTCATTGCACAACCATCAACATAAATCAGTCAGAGCCTCAAGGCATAGTTATAAACGGGTCTCCAGTTATGTTAACAAAAAGCGCTTCTTACATTGAAGATATCGATAGTAAAAAAGTCGATGATGCTCCGAAATCAGCTGAATTCGAGGGCGTGGAATTGCGCAAAAAATTCGTAAAACAAGACTCAGCTCAAATCGATGAATCCAACGTAAATTTCAGCCAAAACCGAGAATTGTGGCAACGTCGTGCCAATTCCCAATCACATATCCAAGTATCTCAAACTTTAAAAGCTAACCGTAACTCCGAATCGTTTTTGCAAAGACCCAATCACACTCCTGATTTAGTAATGGATTTACCTCTAGTCGGAAATTCGAGTCCTAAAGAAATCACAAAAAAATCAATGTCGGTCGGTAGCGAAACAGTCCCCGAACCAGATACAGCTTCATTAAAATCTGTTGAAAGTCCTCCCGGTCCTGAAAGTCCTGAAATGCAAACAGCAGCAGAAACTTTTGCGAAACAAAACCAATGCACGCTCAAGAAAAACACCAAAATTCTTCTGGACAATTCCGAAATTAATTTAGAATCTGATTTGATACCAATCACTAGTCCTATGCCGGAACGTAAATATGCTACGATCGGAGGGACCGGAACTACAACAACTTTTAAACCACAACTCAAAGCCAAACCTCCAGTGCTCAAAAAACCCGCTTTTTCGGTGCCATTACCGGCGGTTACTCCAGAAATTCTACGAAAAGACCAACCAGATCTTCCAATATAAGATTGAGGAATGATTACTGATCGATGACAATAAATTTAAGATGGTATAAACCGTTTTCTAAGAGAAGGTTGATTTATTTTTTACGGAAACGATTTTCACAATAATAAATTTACAACTTAATTGTTTTAAGCTAATCGTGACTATGTAACTCGTCATGTAAATGCATCGTAACTGTTGTAACATAACAAGTTATTATAATAACTAACTATTGTTGCTCATTTCTTAGTGTTTCGATGTGAAATTTTCATGACAATTTTCCGATTAACAACCGTCTAGTTGCTGTACAATTTTTCAAATCAATTCGTTTTGTTTCGTTTCAGTGAATATGGTGCTTTAGTATTATGGACAAACCGTTATTTGGGTTTAAAAGGAACCAAAGAAGCACTTGAATATCGTGACCATTTAAATTTGTTAACTTAACATTTGTCTTTATTAACATTAACAATCACGTTGTGTTAGGTTGTTGTAATTTTAAAAATTAGTTGTGTTAGACGAAACTTGGATTATTTCAATGAGACTGATATGATTAAAAGTTTAGATATTAACTAGAAAAATAATCAAAAGTACTTAGACAGGGTGTGCGCCAGAGATTGTTTTTATATATATTTTTCGTTAGACTGATTCAACCATATATTCATGTGATGTAGCATACGTACATATTTATACGACTTGAAAACTGTAATGGACCTCATGGTTTTATTCTGAACATAATTACACCAATTTATTAACTATTCATCGGTGCCTATTTAGATATAAAAAAATTATTTGTTTCGCGATTATAATTTACATCGAATTCATTTTACACTTTAAGTACGATAATGTCTAATTTAAGTCCTTGCCTTACCTTAGCAAAGAGTGAAAATTAGAATAAGTTTAAGCCATTTGCAAACTCAAATTATTTTTAACATGTAATACTCTGCAAGTGCATTGTCATTCATACTAGTTTGCAGGGTGCTGTGACTTTTACTATTATTAAATGTATAAAATGTATTAATCCTCAAATATACTACGTTATGCACAATTCAGGCATGTCATTTTACCAATTCAACTCCCATCACCCTCCAAACCGCAAATTTCCAATGCTTTATAGAAGGCAATTTACGAAATGGCTTATGTTACAAATCAGTTCAGCAACACAAGTTTGGCCGAGACAGAGACACATGTGTGCAATCTACAAAACTTTAGTTTTGCTATCGATACAAATCTGAATTTGAATCGCCGGTCCCTGAACTTTGTTCTCGCTTTACACCATGATTTATGATACTAATTGGTAGCTTTTCTTCGAAAATTCTTGCTAAAAATTGTTCAGTAATCAGAAAACGTTTCCAATCAACAGATTTTAAATAAAAAGAATTTACAGCAGTTATTGAAACAATTTTAGTTACAACCTATCAAATTACCTATTACATTCAAAATTATTGCAATAAGTTACTAAAAACCTGACGAGTCGGGTTGGGTGGTTGCCATCAGACTTAATTAGTGCCATCGTCTTTTTCTTTAAAGAGGTAGATCGAGCTTTAATCTTTTTAACCTACTTTGGGAAGCTCTAGTGAAGGTTCTAAATTTAGCAAACTTTGCGAAAGGTAAAACAAAAAAGGATTGCCCTACTTTTTGAATATTTTATGAATCTTACTAAAGTTTTTAAGTTATCATCAATATTTTGTTATGATAAATTCCCGATTTCTCTTCAACTTAACTAGTTAAGTGCCTTTTTTTCTATCTCACGTTAATAGTGTTACAAGGTGTTACGTTTAGAAAAAATCAATAATGAATACAGTGGACCCCATCATCTGGTTGCTGTTTGTTTATAGAGTAGAATTTTTTATGGTAATTTAATCGAAATTTTGTTTAATTTGATTTATTTGTTGGCGGCTTTTCCACAATTATAAACCCTCCGGTGTTGTGTGCAAAGATTGAGAAACATGATATGGATCTAACATTGCAAATTAAACAAAATATGCCCTTACGTAACGCAAACGTTAATATTTCGTTCATTTCCCGTAGGAGCTAAGTTGGAAAATTTACGAACATGAGGAATATTCAGTGAAATTAAGGCAAATATTGCGTAAAATGTCAAAGTGCAAACTTGTAGCACTTCAGTTATTTATAGTGTTTTCAATTTCGAGAGCTTAATTAAAGAAATTGATGTTTAAAACCCCGAAAATATACAATAACGTAATTAAAAAGCGTAAATAATATTCCTAAGGGCCGAGAACAAAATAATGTTTTTGCTAAATTGAAAATACCTTAGTCTGTACATGTACAAAAAATTCTAAATGTAGTGTTAATTACAATTACTCTTAATTAACAAAACTTTTAATTGCGACGCTTTTAATTATGTGTTAAAATCTGCGAGTATAATGAAAATACCTAATAGCGGAGCTTTTCGAATGATAAAACATTTTCATAAGTACCTACTTCATTTAAAATTTTGTTCTATTAATAAACGAAGCATGAAAAAATTGGATTTCGCAAAAAATCTGTCGATTTTGTAACTAAACAATACCTGTCGGTTGTTTTGTTATATAAGTTACAAAAAAAGTGCAATAATAGTACGAGTTTTGAAGAAAAAGTGAAAATGTATACTAGTAACGTGAGACAGATATACAGGGTTAATCAAAAATATGGGACCAAGCTTCTCTTGTCTAAACTATTAGACTTAGTAAAAATTAACTTTCTCTATATTAAATTTTTTTACAAAATGACACCCTCCATTTTTGCGTTTTGTTGCCCTCCCTATCGATCTCAAAATTTTGTCATAACCCTGAAGCGTCACAAACAACCCCATTCATAAAAGTGGCAATCCACAAGTATTTCAGGCACCTTAGCTTCAACTTGACGCACCACCTCAAAGAACAACGAACCTACGTTGCGAACTAGTTCCGCAACCTGCATATTTACGGTGCAATAGTTTTTCTCATAGAAAAATTTCATGTAATTGTTTGTTTTATTATATTGCAATATCTAAGAAACTACTAAGAGAATCATGGGATTTGCGTTTGAATCAATTTTTATTATTCTGAAAAATTCCCAAAGACAACGTACATAGAAAGAAGTTTTCCAAAATTAGAAAACTTGGTTTTAACTCGCATTACACGGGAAAAGCCATTGCATACAGTTTTTTCGAAACAAAAAATATACAGGGCTAGTCAAAAATATGGAAGCTTCTTCTATCTAAACTTTCAGACTTAAATAAAAATGATAACTGTTTGTCAAATTGTTAATTTAGCACTATATTAGAGCATATTTTTTACAAAATGATACTAGCCACTTTCGCCTGAAGAATTTTTTTTTAATAGTAATTTGCTACTATTTTTATTCAGCCTGACGTGAAATTGTTTTTTTGTTGCATCAAGTGGTTATTTCTAAATTAATTGCGTTTAATCTCCCTTAACTTTGGCCTACCTGGAAAAAGAGGATGTATCCCAATAATTACATTAGAACGTCACATTTGAGTGATAACTGTCGACAACACTATTACAACGTAACACATGAGTTACAATAACTGTGTCACATTTTAATAGGGTTGGCGTTTGTGTTGGGAGATCTCCCCTTTTTCCAGGTAGAGCAACCTGGGTGTTTAAAAAGATTTTTTTTTTTTATTAATGAATTAAACAGCAATCAGGAGTGAGATACTATATTTAGTGAGTCTCGCTATTGTCCTGTTAAAACTTCTTTTTAATCTTCGGTTGTTTCAAAGAGATCAATTTAAATTTCGTTTATTTTTAAAATAAACGGTTTAATGCAGGGAAAAATAATTCCAAGTCTGTGTAGAGACGTCAGCTTTAATAAAAATTGTACATTGCGATTTAAAAAATAAACTTGCCTCAAACAGTTTGGTAACAAAATGGTCTAATATTGCCTCAAAAAGTCATTTGGCAAAAAGTTATTTTTTTTTCTTTAAATAGTTTAGGCAGGAAAAACTTATTTCCATACTTTTGACTAACCCTGCTACATCTTCTGTCTCAAAAAAACTGTGTTAGGTTTTTTCCCTAGAATGCAGGTTAAAACCAAATTTTTCGTGTTTGAAATTTTGAAAAACTTTTTTCGATTTTTTCTAAACGCAAACGTTTAGTTACGATTTCAAGTATATTTTTCTAATACATTAAGAAACGTGATAAAATCAAACAAATAATTACATGAATTTTTTTCAGAGACAAACTTTTGAATTGTAGACGTGTAGGTTGCGGAAGTTGTCAGCAACATAAGTTCGCTGTTCTTTGAGGTTGCGCTTGAAGTTGAAGTTGCGGTTTCTGGAATATATGTGGATTGGTACTTTTGTAAATGGGGTTATTGGTAAGACTCCAAATGGGTTATGATAGAATTTTGAGATCAATAGGGAGTGCAATAAAATGCTGCGTTGCCCTATTAACGAACCTTGAAAGGATGCCAAAGAGGATCATAAGTGGTGGTGAAGAGATTCTGGAAGCTTCTCATCTCTAGAGACGTGTTGCAATGGAAGAATCGTGAATATTGTCTGATAACGCGAGGATGTTTTATAGAGGAATAGTTGAAGGACACGCGCAATAGTTCATTTAGAATAACGATTCCCTCTATCAGGAAGTTGAAAGGGCGACGCTTGCGCGTCCTTAGCGTCGTGAAAAGAGATGGTGTAACGTACGCAACCTGCGCAACGCAGATAGTACAGTGTATAGTGAAGACTTTTCAGGTCACAGTTCTCCAAGCTGCAACCAACGGCAAATCAATACGAGCTTTTTTAGAAGTACCTAATGCCCCACATTGCAAGAACAGTCATCGTCGAGTGCTGTCGTCGTCGTTGTTAACTCGTTGCCACCACTTGGCCAAGGCATGCCTTTCGTGGATGCCTAGTGTCAAGCTCGGGAAAGTGTCAACAGAATGGGATAGCGACGCCGAACCCGCTGCATTTCCCAACTATACTAATCAGGTTAGTTTAGAATTTTTTTTCCAGGAAGCAATATTTACATGTGTTGTTATTTTTGTTTTAAATCAAAAATAATCGCACAATATCATCACGAAACTATTTGTTTATATTGAAACTTTTAGGAAACTTCAAGAATTGTAACTTTCATATTTTTGCCGCATTTCCTACAGTTTCAAAGCTTGACAATTCGCCCGTCGCATCCGCCAAAACTCACCCTCTTAGATTGAAGCTTTCATTCACATCACTAATTCATTCAGTCGCTTTAAATCAAGGCCGTTTTTGCAAACACTTTCGCTTCCAATAAACTCGAAATTTTCGCTGCGTCAAGGGTGCAGCTTAAGCAACCCTTCCACATGACTCATCTCAATTCAAAAGATTTAATGCATTAATAACCGTTTTCACTTATTATGCAAAATTGCAATTGTTTTTTAACAACACGCATTTCTATCAACAATATTTACGTTTCTCTCGCATTTTTTGCTCAACGTTAAGGTAGGACGTTTGTTTTTGTCACTTAGGAAATTGACGCGTTCTCTCCGTACTCACGATATACAACAGAGATTTATTTCAAAGGATGTGTAGCTTCATTCAACTTTGATATTCACAAAAAAAATTACTAGTAACTTTTCCGTTACATTCGTTTAGATTAAATAGTAAAAAGATATTTATAAATTGATTGACCATGGTTTTTTTATATGTTAATATTTAATAAAATCCTTTAACTGACGTAGTTTAATTAAGTAATTGAGGCGAAATTAATAGTTTTGCGATAGTGCGGTTGGGAAAATTAACAATAGAAATGTTGTTAAATAGCGACGATGGTGGATGAGTTCCTTGTCCTAGATTACAAGGTTGCCATAATATTAACAAATTGGGCTAATCACTACATTACAAAGCTGCAGCCTGCAGCGCCTAGTTTCATTAATTTCCTATATGTAGATACACAACAGTTAGAAACTTTTTTCTTGAAAAGCAATTTCTACGAAAGCTTTCAACAGAACACTAGGGTCGATACGAACATGCCAATACTGCAAAATCTCCATTCTTATAGTTTTCGAAAACAAAAAATTGTTTGTCTTTCATTTACTAGGAGAAATTCTATTAAATTCAAGATGACTTCAAATAATTTAAAACTATTAAAAACATTGTTAGTAATAGACTTTTTATTTTAAATATAGTTATAAGTCAGAGTAGTGTTTTTCTAGTGCTACTATGGATTACAATATCTTGGAAATCCTTATATGCAATTTTAAAGTTTGCAATTTAAATTTTCAAAATAGTGATACTGCCAAAAAAACCTTCTCAGTTACATAGAGATACTCAAGCTAATCTTTTGTTTTATTCAATAAAACGTTTCGAAATTTTGACTAATATTGAGGATGCGATTTAACCCTTCTATCCCGCACGCACCGCAATGGATTCGGCTTTGTACACAAAACTAGGAGAAATTTCTTGATTTTCTCAATTTTTTAGAATTTAGACATATTTCGGTGTTAAAGCCAATTTCCCGTCAAATCAATAGTTGATTGAAATTCCTCCAATATTATCACTAAAATTTGTTTTTAATTATTTTCTTCTCAAGCCGCCACATACAAGATCATTATTAAAAATATATTAGGGGCTGAAACAAATTGTGGAGAAAAAGTTTTGGAGTAGTGTATAACACAATGAGTTGCCACGCCTAACAGTCAAACCGCTGCCTTAAATACGATTTTCTTTTTTTTCTGAAAATTTTTAGCGATTTCTTTTAAAATCGTCATAGAAATTTTTGTAGGTAAAACTGGAGAAATATTCCACGCGTTTTGTTTCCCGGCATGAAGTTGAGAATTTTTTGCAACAAATGGAATTAGAAAAGCTTTTGCGGACGTTTCTGGCGAAATTTTCAAGGATTTACAGTAAAAGGCTAAAAACTTCAAGTTTAATAAGTGTAGTCCGAAATTTTTCTCTTTTTTATTGGAAGTAATAAAATTCAAAAGACGCAAGCTTATGAAACTGCCAGCTTTCATTACTCCAAATCCTGTCAAGATCCCCCAAGTAGTCTCTAAATCGAGCTGTTGGTTCGTTTTGTAGTTTCCGGAAAATAATTTCAGAACAACTTCTGAGTTTCGAGCCCGGTAAAACATCAAAACAGCCTATAGTAAAAAACGAAATAGTCTTTATATTCAGTTTAACAGTACCCCATTTTCATAACAACACTGGTATGACGAAGCGGAAGTTTACAACTCGATACATTCAAACGCAATAAGCTTTCACGTACAGGAGCTTTTATTGAATCAAATTCTTACGGTAGAAAATGTTGAGGCATATGCCACTCTAATGTTTAGTGAAGGGAATTTACCTAAAATAGAAGCATAAATATAGCATGATGCAATTCCTATTCCGCAGACAGAATTTAATTTGTCGCATCACGAAAGCTTCCGTGACTTGGCGGCACTTAACAAAAATTGGTGGAGGCAATTAAGACATCGGCAGTTCCGGCAACTGTTGCAACAATGGAACTCAACAACAATTTTTCATTAAATTTACCATGGGAGATTCTCAGAGTTACAAGTGAATATTTGTCCAATATTTAGTAAATTTGATTTCAAAAGTCGCAATTTGATGAATTTGTGAAAAAATTTCCAGTCACTTAGATAAATTCTTTCACAGAACAATGCTTTCTTCATTCAATAGCTTTTTGTAAATTCTTTTAGATCGTCGCGTGCACATCTCAAGCTTTATAAAAAATTGAAACAAAATTAAATTTTTATCGCCTCCTCTCTGTCGGCGGAGACTCATAAATTATTCATTTATATCTTTATTATGGTTAGAATTGAAATTTTTGGTTACCTTGACCGCAATGAAATCTCGATTATCCACTAAATTACCTGAAATGGTAGTTAAGTTTTCTTAAAAACAGAATTAAATATAAAAAGTTACCATAGAGATCAAAGACTATGGTAGCAATTATAATTGAATGAAATATTTAAGAAGTGGAACTAGCTGAAGCTGATTTCTAGTCAGTTGTTTTAGAAATTTTGAAAGTTTCTCGAGGCCATTTTTTCAGGAGTTCTAAAAAGCATTTTTATCATTTTAGATGCGCAAAGTTTGCAAGCAACTAGCTGTTGTAACATTTTAAGCGGTTGATAGTTTTAACTTTTTTCAATGGTGGATGCGCCGCAAAAATGACTCCTTACCTTATGTTCTAAGAAATCTCTGCAGTAATTACTGGTATCGAACAAACCTTAGAATGGCTTCCGTTTCAATACTCGAAAATTAATATTGTCGTCAATATTCATTACTAAAACTACCGCGTGCAGGTTGTGGTTTATCAGTTGGTGGTTTTGCGCAAATTCCATATTTAGAACTCTTGAATGACTTGTTTTTCAATACTCGATAATTATTAATACAATCTTCAATATTTACTACTAAAACTACTGTGTTCTGCTTGCGGTTTATTAATTACTGGTTTTGCACAAACTCCAGATTTAGAACTCTTGAATGACTTCCTTTTCAATAATCGATAATTATTAATACCGTCGTCAATATTTATTAGTAAAACTACCGCGTTCTACTTGCGGTTCAGCAACTGCTGGTTTTGCATAAATTCCAGATTTAGAATTCTTGAATGCCGCATTTTGCTTGCAGTTTCGAATTGCAAGGTCAGAAATTTGAAATTCTAGTAATTAATGCGCGTTTTCAAAAAAATTAACAAAAAATTGTTCACTATAGCCGTTGTATGATTATTTCCATATATAATTGTATAATCCATATACAATGCTATAGTTAAACTATAGCTTATAGAGGGTTGCAGCTTTCTGACAATACAGCTTAATTCATAGCTTTTGCATAATTTTGGGTATTAATAGCTTGTTGCATTAAAGAAACTCAAATTGCAGTTATTATCGAGATATGAAAATTCTTTACACTTTTTACGTATTTTTAATTTTTTGGACCTGCTAATATCAATGGATTTTCTACTATTCTTTTCTATAATGACATCATTTTTTATAAATCTCCTATTGCGGTACCCTCTTCGATATCTCCCCTTTAACTTGTTCCTCTTTTTCTTCTTTCCCTGGGTACCCATTTTAAGATTCTTCGGGGCCATCGTGTGGTATTTTTTCTTTTTGTGTATGCAAACCATGTTAGTTGTTTCTTTTCAACATCTTTATGTTTGTGATCATGTTACGCTATATTTCTTATTCTGTTGGTCTAGATTTTCTACAACTTTGTCTTAAGTAATTTATTTCGATCGTCATTAGTTTATTATCATTTTCCATTCTTTTGCTCTATAGCCTTTTCTTGCCCTCTATTGTAATAGTTTTGATAGTTTTTAGCGATCTCATTGTCATTCATATTCATATTCATTATTTTAAAAATATTGGAACCCAGAAATTTCCAGTGGGGACTTTAAAGATTAAAAATTATTGCAAACGGCCATATTTTGTACAAAAACTGTAGCTCTACAATTTAAAAAATTTCACAACATAGTTTTGTAACGGTCAAGTTAATTTGATTATTTGTGGCCTTTATTGTAACTTAAATAAGGCAGACATGATGGCTTTAAAAGTTAAAACTTCTGCGGTATCTTGTAGCGCATGGTGGGTTGCAGTTTTCATTTCCAATAACTTTAGTTTTGACTGAAATCTGATTTGGAAAGTTAGAAGACATTAATCCAACTCAATTTGAAGTTTACGTGCAAATACAGATGTTAATCACAATTTTTTTACTATATTGAGGAGACTTAAATTATCGTTATGGCTGTAAAAAATTCTGAAATTGATCTTTTTCCAATTTAAATTCTCCAGTTAGTTTTAATTTTAAAGATTTCTGATTACTTAACTAAAATATATTCAAAAGTCGTGGAGGCGCCAGGAAAATAAATAACTGAAGTGCTAAAAACAAAATTCAGCTTTTATTTTAATCCCTGTGTACCAACTTAACTGCGGATTTAATCCCGACTCGCATCTTTCATGGCTCCAAAATTAATGCCATCGTCAATATTTATTATTAAACTACTTTAGTTTTTGCGAGCTTTGAAATTCTTGCAATTTACGCGATTTTTCGCAATATAATCTTGGAAAAGAAAACTAATTTTGTTGCTTTCGGCTGTTTTTATTAGGAAATAACTTAGTTTCGTACTGACATGAAATAAATGCGACCGCGTTTAGTGGTGGCTTTCAAAAGTTAAAACTCCAATAGTATGTTGTCCACTATAGTACACTAGAGCTGCAATTTCCAGCTGATACAACCAACTAATTTCGACTGTAATCTCCGTTAGGAAGTTGAAAGTGGTTGCAACCCGTTCAATTATTGCACAATTCCTAGTTTAATCTTAATTTTTTGTTAAAATAAACAGACTTGTAACAATATATTGCTTTAGATGCACAAAGTTTGTATTGAACTAACTGTACATTTCCAATTTCCAATAGTTTCAATAATTCAATAATTTCAAGAACGAGCGAATTTTAGTTTACTTTGCTCCCCCTCTAACAACGAGAGGCCAAATATTTCAAAGCGCTAGCACGAGTTCAAGTATTGAAAAACCAAGAAAGTTTGATTTCATTCTCCGTTTTGCGCAAGACATCATGGATGGTGTCATTTTCAGGACTCGAATATTAATAACTTTACCAATATTTTTTACTAAAACTGTTCTTCCAATTTCGATGTTCGAGTTTAGAAACTCCTGCAAAAAATCTTGTAAAATTAGTTGAGTTAAAATATTTGGTACTTTTACTTGTTTTTGTTTGAGGGGTTGGCTTGAAATAAATGTGGAGACAATTACTGTTTGTTTCAAAAGCTATAACTCCAATAATATCTTGTTCACTATTGCGCATGAGGGCTTCAGTTTCCTGTTGATGCAGCCAACCACTTTAATTTCAACTGCAATCTCATTTCGGAAGTTGGATGTCGTTTTAGCAATTCAACTCAATTAGCAGTTTTTGCACAATTTCCTGTATTTGTATTTTTAGTAGTATTTGCGCGAAATTAAATACAGTTATAGTCAGGCTATAGAATTTTCTTATAAATATCGTCTTAATGACTTAATTAAAATTTTATCAATTGGTCCAGTGAATCGAAGACAAAGACTTGTAAAGAAACGGGAATTTTGCCCTCAATACTCTCCAAATTTTTTTTAAACAGTTTGTGAGTTATGCAATTGATGTGACTTTAATAGCCAGACACAACATAATAAAGTAGAAAAGTAAAGTAGAAACCACCATAAAAAGGAAGAAGTATACTGGAAACATTTAAAATTCCTGCAATTTACGGGAGTTTTTGCCACATAATTTCTGTAAAGCAAAATTAATTCGGTTGAATTGAAAGTTTTGTTGCTTTTAGTCGTTTTGGTTTAAGGAGTACCTTAATTTGATACTGGCATGAAAGAAAGGAGGCAATTGCTTTCAAAATTTAAAATTTCAATTGTATCTTGTTTACTCCAGCGCATGGAGGGTTGCAGCTTCCTCTTAATGCTTCCAAGTTTAATTTCGACTTCAATCTCACTTGGAATGTTAGAGAAAATCTTTTCAATAATTTAGCAATAATTTGCAGTTTTGCGAGAATTCCAGATATTAGTCGCAATATTAAAGTAAAGAAAATATCTCGTATTTCTCACTTTAAGTGCTCATATTTTGTGTTCAACGAACTATATAATTCAATTTTGAATATCGAGGCGTCGATAATGGTAGATCCTCTGGCATGACGAGCTAATAATTGAAGTGGTGAAAAACGAATTTGAGGTTTTATTTTAATTTCTGCGCACCAATCACTGATTTGGAGCAAACTCCAGATTTAGAAGTCCTGAGTGGCGTCTTTTCAAAGCTCAGAAATTAATGCGATCATCAATATTTTTTATTAAAACTACCTTCGTTCTTGAGGCTTCGATTCTCTAGTTCCACAATTTATAAAAGTTTCTCAACGTAATCCTGTAACAGCCAAATTAATTTTGCTTAATTAAAAATTTGATTGCTTTGATCTTTTTTATTTAAGGAGTAATTTAAAATGGAGTAAATGATATGGCATTTAATGGTTGCTTTCAAAAATTAAAACTTTTATGGTATCTTGTTTGTTATAGCGCATGGAAGGCTGCAATTTCTATTTGATGCCTTCACAAAATTTAATTTGGACTGCAATCTCATTCGCAAAATTAGAGTTTCATCAATACAACTCAATTTGAAGTTCCTGCATATATCCAGATGCTAATCACATTTTCTTACTATGTTAAAAAATACTGTTAAAACTAAACTATAATAAATGAATAATAACTAACTAATTAACTAAATCCAATCTTCTATTAGCTTAAATTTTTTAAATGGGAGAATTCCTGCCACTTTACTAGAATAACGCGACTTCAAAATGTTTGAAGCGCCGGAAGAATAAGCCAGTAACTGTAGTGCTTAAAACGAACTAAAAGTTTTATTTTAATCCCTTTGTACTAACCGTTCTAGATTTAAAACTCGTCAATGGTTTTCTTTTGATGCTAGAAATTTAATACAATTATCAATACTTTTTACTAAAACTACTCTTATCTTGCGACTGTGAGTTTCTAGTTTCTCTGAGATTCTCGCGATTAACAGCTAAATTAATTTAATTAAACTAAAAGAACTTCTACATTAGGTCGCTTTTATTTAGAGGGTAATTTAAATTAGTGTTGACATGAAATAAATTAAAACCTCTTAGTAGTTGCTTTCAAAAGTTAAATTTTCAGTAGTAACGCGTGGAGAACTTCCAGTTAATGTAGCTAACAAGTTAAATTTCGACTGCAATCTCATTTACAAAGTTAAAAGTAGTTGCAACAATTCAGCTCAGTATTTCCACACGTCTACATCTTTTCAGTTGTATTCAAAAAATCATTTTAATTTCAAAAACCACCAATTGTGTTTCGGATTAGTAAATTCTATTTTAAAAAGAGTTTTTTAATCTAAACGGATCCAATGCGGT